>JAHHUM010003114.1:12602-45956 GCA_036173005.1 Crenichthys baileyi | reverse complement strand
GCTTGAAATAAAACGATTTGAATAAATAAGATGTAGTAAAAAAATGTGTACAGTGTAAAACATCTTTGGGTTTGTGACACATTTAAATATAATTATCTGTTAAAACGATCATCTTCGTGCCAGATAAAAGTCAGACACTACAAGCATGTAGTCCCTCAGAAACAGAGTAAAACAAGTAACAGACAAATGTTTCAGGCTGAGCACAGTGGCACATTAACATCAACAATGGCAGTAGTTAGTGTCTATTAAGAAAAGTCTAAAACATATTAATAAACCCCACACTAAAAAAGCTTCAAACTATATAGACTGGTAGGTCACCAATGTATCTGGTGCAAGGAACTGGCATTGGGAGTAGCCTGAACCCTGCTTGTGAGTTGAGGTCCTGTCAGATAAAACAGCGTTGCGGCCCATCAGGAATCTTCGGTCATCTCCACAGCCTTGTCATGCAGCTCATAAAGAATAGGAGTCAGGATTGCTTTAAGTGGTATGTACAGTGACTCGTTCTTGTCTGAGGCTGGATCAGTCTGGAGAGCAAAACAAATACCTTAGAGTTCATATCTTCAAATGTTGGGTACACAGAATGCGTTAGTACTTACCCTCGTGAACACTTTGATTGTCTGGTTAAGAAAAGACATCAGCACACCTTCAGGTACTGGCAGGAGATGAGCGGCACAGTCCAGGATGCACAGCAAAGTGAGCCTGTGACCCTGTAATCAGAAAGGGAGAGGTATTATATAATAAAACTAAATAACCGCATATTCAGTTTTATTTGGTGACTTGGAAGAAAGTAAACTTTTTCACATCAAGTCAAGAATCCTTCATGAGGACTAGTAGATCGAGGCACGTGACGTCGCCTGGTACGGTGGAGCCGGGTCCCATCCTGGAGCCAGGACTGGGGTCGGGATTCATCGGAGAGCGCCTGGTGTCCGGGTTGCTCCTCGCGGGACCCGGCCGGGCCAAGCCCGAACAAGAGACGCGAGGCCATCCCCCAGTGGGCCCACCACCTGCAGAGGGAACCGTGAGGGACTGGTGCAAAGAGGATTGGGCGGCGGACGAAGGTGGAGACCTCAGCGGCCCGATACCCGGATGCTTAGGCTGGCTCTAGGGACCTGGAATGTCACCTCGCTGGGGGGGAAGGAGCCTGAGCTTGTGCAGGAGGTCGAGAGATATTAACTAGAAATAGTCGGGCTCGCCTCCACGCACAGCGTGGGCTCTGGAACCCATCTCCTTGAGAGGGGCTGGACTCTCTTCTACTCTGGAGTGGCCCACGGGCAGAGGCGGCAGTATGGGGTGGGTTTGCTTGTTGCCCCCCAGCTCAGCCGTCTCCTGTTGGGGTTTACCCCAGTGGATGAGAGGGTCGCATCCCTGCGCCTTCGGGTTGGGGACAGGTCTCTGACTATCGTTTCGGCCTACAGGTCGAGCGGTAGTGCGGAGTACCCGGCACTCTTTGCGTCCCTGTTGGGGGTGCTGGATAGTGCCCCTCCCGGGGACTCCATTATTCTGCTGGGGGACTTCAACGCCCACGTGGGAAACGACAGTGACACCTGGAGAGGCGTGATCGGGAGGAATGGCCTCCCCGATCTGAATCCGAGTGCCGCTTTGTTATTGGACTTCTGTGCTAGTCACGGATTGTCCATAATGAACACCATGTTCAAACATAAGGGTGTCCATCAGTGCACCTTGCACCAGGACACCCTAGGCAGGAGGTCAATGATCGACTTTGTTGTCGTATCATCAGACCTTCGGCCGCATGTTTTGGACACTCGGGTGAAGAGAGGGGCTGAACTGTCCACTGATCACCACCTGGTGGTGAGTTGGATCCGCTGGAGGAGGAGAAAGCCGGACAGACTTGGTAGGCCCAAGCGCATAGTGAGGGTCTGCTGGGAACGCCTGGCGGAGCCCTCGGCCAGGGATGTATTTAACGGCCACCTCCGGGAGAGCTTTGACCAGATTCCGGGGGATGTTGGAGACATGGAGTCTGAGTGGACCATGTTCTCCGCATCTATTGTCGATGCTGCTGCCCGTAGCTGCGGGCGTAAGGTCTGCGGTGCCTGTCGCGGCGGCAATCCCAGAACCCGGTGGTGGACACCGGCAATAAGGGACGCTGTCAAGCTGAAGAAGGAGTCCTATCGGCTGTGGTTGGCTTGTGGGACTCCTGAGATGGCTGACAGGTACCGTGGCCCGGGATGTGGCAGAGGCAAAAACTCAGGCCTGGGAGGAGTTCGGTGAGGCCATGGAGAAGGACTACCGGTTGGCCTCGAAGCGATTCTGGCAAACTGTCCTGCGCCTCAGGAGGGGAAGCAGTGCTTCGCCAACACTGTTTACAGTGGGGGTGGGAGGCTGCTGACCTCGAGGACATTATCGGGCGGTGGAAGGAGTACTTCGAGGATCTCCTCAATCCTGCCATCACGCATTCCCTGGTGGAAACAGAGGCTGGGGACTCGGGGTTGGACTCTTTCATCATTAAAAAGCTCCGCGGTGGCAGGGCTTCAGGGGTGGATGAGATCCGTCCTGAGTACCTAAAATCTCTGGATGTTGTGGGGCTGTCATGGTTGACACGCTTCTTCAACATTGCGTGGCGGTCAGGGACAGTGCCTCTGGACTGGCAGACTGGAGTGGTGGTCCCCCTTCATAAGAAGGGTGACCGGATGCAGCCAAGGGCCGGAGGGGGTCTGGTTTGGGGACCATAGATTTCGTCTCTTCTTTTTGCAGATGACGTGGTCCTGCTGGCCCCCTCTAGCCAAGACCTACAGCATATGCTGGGGCGGTTCGCAGCCGAGTGTGAAGCGGCTGGGATGAAGATCAGCTCCTCCAACTCAGAGGCCATGGTACTCAACCGGAAAAGGGTGGCTTGTCCTCTTCAGGTTAGAGGGGAGTTCCTGCCTCAAGTGGAGGAGTCCAAGTATCTCGGGGTCTTGTTCATGAGTGAGGGAAGAATGGAGCGGGAGATCGACAGACGGATCGGTGCGGCTGCCGTAGTAATGGGGGCACTGTGCCAGTCCGTTGTGGTAAAGAGAGAGCTGAGCCGAAAAGCGAAGCTCTCGATTTACCGGTCGGTCTACGTTCCTACCCTCACCTATGGCCATGAACTTTGGGTCATGACCGAAAGAACGAGATCCCGGATACAAGCGGCTGAAATGAGCTTCCTCCGTAGGGTGGCCAGGCCCTCCCTTAGAGATAGGGTGAGGAGCTCGGCCATTCAGGAGGGGCTCGGAGTAGAGCCGCTGCTCCTCCACATCGAGAGGAGCCAGTTGAGGTGGCTCAGGCATCTATAACAGACGCCTCCTGGACGCCTTCCTCGGGAGGTGTTCCAGGCACGTCACACCGGGAGGAGGCCCAGGGGACGGCCAAGGACACGCTGGAGGGACTATGTCCCTCGGCTGGCCTGGGAACGCTTTGGGCTCCCCCCGGAGGAGCTGGAGGAGGTGTCTGGGGAGAGGAAAGTCTGGGTGTCTCTACTGAGTCTGCTGCCCCCGCGACCCGGTCCCGGATAAGCGGAAGACGACCAATATTATTTTGATTTATTGTGTCATTTTTTCATGTAAATGGATTTGACATTACAGGTGATATTAAAGTTAACCTGAATAAATGGACATTTGTTATGTAACCTTACTGTATTGCTGGAGAGCGTGATTGAGAATAAATAAGCTTTTCAATATTCATTTTTGATGAAGAAATGCGCTGGAATGTGCTAACAGCTGGTAAAGGCTAGATCGTCCCAATTCGCAGCTGCTCACTTCCGGCTTCCGTGGTTTTAGCGGTCGACGAAGGACGCAGCCCACGTAGACCGGGTCCTTCGAAGGATCCAGCCCCTTAATTGGGACATACCCAATCTATTTGCGATAAATTGTGAAGTCCTCCTACAAACCTACCAAGACATGGCTGTCCACCAACTGACAGGCCGGGCAAGGAGAGCACTAATTAGACAAGCAGCCAAGAAACCCACGAACACTCTGAAGGAGCTACAGAAATCCACAGCTAAGGTGGGAGAATCTGTTCACACGACATCTATTGGTCATACACTCTTCACATCTGGAGTGTATGATTCAGTGAGGCTGAATCTCAATGCTGCCACAGCTTTTAGATTTTTTTATTTTATTTTAAAATCTTTCCTTTTTCTTCTGTTTCACGACTCTGCACTACTTTCTGTTGGTTCCTGAAACATGTGATTAATACTTCTGCAAGGCACTTTAGTTTGCTGTACAGAGGAGTTCATGGACACACACTGACCGCAAGGCACCCAAGTCCTGTAGCTGCAAAACTAGCTCAAATCATCACCCCTCCACCACGTTTGACAGATGGTATGGTTTATGTTAGCAGGGAGCCCTGTATTATGAGTAAATGAATACAAATCTCAGTGAATTAAAGTACTAAATAAGAGTGGGCCAACATGTATCTACAGCAATGTGAAAACCAGCTGAACTGGACAAAATAACCTTTTTTGTGTTAGTAAATGTGGTTCCACAAGTAACTGAATCTTAGGATCTCCTTAGTTTTTTCATAGAATGATGTCTTTTACTAAGGAGTTAAACTTGGTTCTACTATAGGACAGAATGGCAAAATAGTGAGAGTTGGAGGTTTTAACACGATGAAAAAATGTTTCACGACACTGAGGATGAGAGCAAATTTAAACTAAACTGTTCGAAACATTTTGTTAGCACTGGAGCTTTAGATGGAAATATTTAAACAGCTACCTTTTCCAGAGAGTTGAGGGCATTCTGTGGGTTTACATTCTTCCCTCCAAGCGACTGAACATCCTCATGGCTAATGACTGGATCCTTGAGCTGCTCCAGCCATGACCACATCAGACTGGAGAGGACCAGAGGGTCTCTTTCATTACACAGCCTCTCCCAAGTTCCCTCTCTGGAGTTCAGCTCCGTCTGCAAGTCATAAATACTGAGGATCAATTTACTGAAACAAAGGAAGGGCTGACTGACTGAACTCTGAAAGGACTACTTCAGGTTTATTTTCTCAGACTATCCATCATGAAATCAGAGTTTGTACTGTTTGTGAGAGATAAACTGAGCTCTAAAAAGAATTTATTCATTTGTGGGGCGTAGAATATAATACAATCTTACCTGCCACATTAAAACCTTGGACATGACCTCTTTGTCCTTATCACTCAGGTCCATGGCCAGAGCTTTGGCCACGATCAGGCGTCTGTTCTCTGGGGACAGCTCAGACTGGAGGCTGATGTGAGGGGCTTCTAGTGCATCTCCTAGGCCAGTTCCTCCATCCACACAGTCTGCACTGGCTATGAAGCTGTTCTGGAGTGGAAAGGGAGGCAGTGTGGCATCAAAGTAAGAGTTCTTTCCAAGCTCTGACAAATGGGAACTTAAACTGTGATGCCTCTTATGTGAAACACACATGCCCAGATCTTGTCTTGCTCCTGCTTTTGAGTTTATGTTCTGTGTACAGAGGTAACAGTAGCTGGACTGGTTACAGGTAGTAAGGTTGTCGTGAGAAAATGAATGTCCCATCAGGCAGCTTATTGGTTTACTAAGGTTTTCTACATGCTCCTGGCACAGCCCATGCTTGTTAAGCAAAGAGTCGCTGAGACTCCTATTGTTAGACAGAGATCTTGGAGGACTTCCTAAGTTCTGTTGTCTCCACAGTGGGTCCAGCTCATTATCGCTGGCGAGGGGTTGATCACATGAAGGTCTGGTCAGTTGTGCCACTGAGTTGAGTCTGTGTGATGAACAAGGTAGGACAGGAATCCCTTTCCCAACCATTTCCTTCCCCAGCTGCTGAAGGGCCTGCTGGGACACGGTTTTCTCCACCTCAGCGGTCAGGTCAGGTATCTCCAGCCACTCCTCTTCAATCACCACCTGTCTGTTGGCTGCAATGTCAACCAGGAGCCTGCACACCAGCTGGACAATCTTTGGCACGTTCTTCATCTGCCGGGCCTCATAGCCATGCAGTAGGTGGCGCTGCCGGGTAAGGTACTGGGACAAGGTGACGGCACTTGCTTTGGGTTCTACGCATGAAAACACACTTCGCAGAGGTACCAGGAACTGGGCAAACTCCCGGACACACAGCAGCTGGCCTCTAGTCTGGATGGAGTTGGGTCTTTTGGCTCGTACAAACAGGATGGCTTGATCAGCATTCATCCGGGTGGTGAAAACCAAATAACACGCAAATAACACACCTGAATGAGGGCAAATCCAAACAGAAAACTATAATTTTTAAAAGGTAAAACTAAGGATCTCAGCCATTCTTAAAAGGTCAACTTACAAACCTGTTCTTCCGAGGCCAGCATGGCAGTGGACTGCCATTTTTCCTTCTTGAACAGCAAACGACATGACTTTCACCATATCAAGTATTGTTGTCAAAGATGCGACACCATAGTCTTTCCATCCAAAGTTGTAGTAATAGACTGAAATAAAGAAAGTCAAACAACAGAATGAAGCCTTGCTCATTTTCTCCCTCATTTGGGCTGGTCATATTTGATACCTCATATATCTCCTTCCCCTCTTCCTGTTTAAGTGTCATTTTAGATGGTTACACATTGATCCATTCTATTAATTATTTGTATTTGTATTGTGTTTCATCCTGGAAGAGATTAACTGACAAACCTTGAATGTAACTTAGCATGTTAAGTGGCAGCATTTGCCCTAGCCTATAGTCCTACTTTATTGAGATTCTTACGAAAAACAAACCAACATTCCAACAGTGCAGTGATTATACCAGCGACTGGCTGATAAGGGTTGTTCTATGACTGGTGCCAATATTTAGAAGTCATCACCTCAGCTAATGTCTGGAATGCCATATAGAACGTCTTTATTTTATTTGCGGTGATGTGCATGTGGTATTTCAGCTACAGCATTTGTGAAAGAATGGGTCGCTCTCAGGAGCTCAGTGAATTCCAGCATGGATCCCACCTGTGCAACAACTCCAGTCATTAAAATGTCCTCTATCTGCAGAACGTTCTGCAGTCAGTAGCTACAGACCTCCAAACTTCATGTGGCCTTCAGGTCAGCTAACAGTGCAAAGAAGGCTTGGTGGAGTTGAGCAGTGGAGACATGTTCTCTTAAATGATGAATTCTGCCTCTTTGTCTGACAAATCCAATGGACCAGTTTAGGATTAGCAGTTACGAGGAAAGAAGCACTTGTCTGGAGTGTGTCAAGTGTACAGTTTGGTATGGGGAGGATTAGGGTATGGGGCTGTTACCCAGATGTTGGGCTCAGCCCCTCTTAATGCTTCATCGAAGACATTTTGATCAATTTCATGCTCCCAACTTTGTGGGAACAGTTTGGGGTGGTTCCTTCCTGTTCCAACATGACTGTGAACCTAAGCATAAAGCAAGACGCTTAAAGACATGGATGAGCAAATCTGGTATGGAAAAACATGACTGACCTGCACACTGGAATTAAAATGGAGACTACCAGCCAGGCCTTCTCATCAAATATCAGTGTCTGACCTCACAAATGTGCTTTAGGAAGAATAGTCAAAACATCCCACGAGTACACTCTTAACTGAGTACACTGTAGCATATACAATTTGATCATGAGGCTGCTACTGATTTTTAGAACATGTCAAAAAAAGTTCACTAACTGAGCGCTGCAGCCCTCAAACGCTTAGTAAACCACAGCAACAGAATCAAAGCAACTGACTCTGAAATATTGCAGCAATGACTCGATAATAACACCCCTTAATCACAAAAACCACTCGAAAAAGACTATAACTTGTTTTTTTTTTATTGTCCGCCAGATCAGTTCTTAGATTTCTTACCTTACTGAAGCTGGGGACACACAATAATCACTAGGTTAACCAAAGTGCTTTACAATGAGTAAAATAAAACACCTAAAACACAAGGAATAAAACAGCATTAGTATAACAAAAATAAAACTATAGAAAAAAGAAATCTATAAAAGGATCACTCTACTAGGTATTAAAAGCCATCCTAAACAGACATGTCTTGAAGTCTTGAATTGAAAAGGTCCAGGTCAGAGATCGGTCTCATTTCAGCCAGGAGGAGCTGCTACAGGCTCGATGACCCCAGTGCTTATATTTAGACCAGGGCTCTTCCAACGAGTGCTGATCTAAGGTCCTCAAGACTCAGTCATGCACACACACAGTTAAAAGATCATAGCAATACAAAGGGGCCAAATGTAGAGCTTTAAAAACAAACAATAAGTGTTTAAAATCAACCCTAAACCTAATGGGGAGCCAGAGAAGGGGTTTAAATATCGGTGTGACGTGATGGGCAGCACCATTCTGTATGGTTTGGAGGCGACTCAGTATTTTTTTTTTATCCTTAAAAAGACATGTCATATTAATTTAAGTAAAAACTGTAGTTAAGTTGATAGTTTTTAAAATATTTCCAATTTATTTATACTATAAGTATTAATAATGTTTATGATAAAAAAAATTACCTATTAGGTTTATAACTATTTATGTTTATTAACAACATTAACAAACATAAAACTGAAAAGAGGTTGAGAATCACTGCTATGGATGATACCCCACCCTGTCTTTCTGTGTTTAAGCTGGTCTCTCTGCTGGATTAGGGAACCGAAGGAGTTATTGACGCCACTAACTACAGCGGACAAAATTAGCATCCAACACAACATTTTTTCTCTCTTCTTCTCTCTTCTGTCTTCAAATTATGAAGGTTCTGGGGGTCCTTTATATGTACAGATCTTTAAATAGATTTTCAATTGGACACAATTGAAGTGATTGACTGGGCCATTCCAGCAGTTTTACTTTCTTTCTCTAAAAGCAATTAAAAGTTTCCTTGGCTTTGTGTTTTGAACTATCCCATCTCTATTCATCCTTCATTCAATTACTTGAAGTTTACCAGTACCCTATGCTGTAAAAGAAGTGTAAACCTTACTATTGGCATGTTATTTCTGGGATGATATGCAGATTCATTAACAAATTATTATTATTCATTTTTTTTATTATTCAAATGATGATTATTCATTAACAAAACATGGTGTGCGCAATGAGCTCAGCTGTGGCCTCAATTGACCAGACTACATCTAGCGATGGAGGATAAGATCGATTTTTCTATGCATTGAGAAGTGCATTTGCAGGAAGGTTTGTGGTGAACACATGAGGTCACTTACACTGACCCTGCAGCCTCTGCATCAAAGGAAGTGATTTACAGTTACGTTATGACATTTCACTGCATCTGCTATTTCTTGGACATCTCTTTTGGTTTTTCTTCTGACTCCTGTCAGAATTCGTACCAGGGCCACCTGGCTGTGGTTGGTTTATATTGAAATTATATTATTTCCACTTCCACATTATAATTCCAACAGTGCTCACAAGAACATTCAGATGTTTCAAAATGCAGCTGCAGCTATAGCTGTTGCCAATGGTTAATTTCTGCAACAGTAAGACTTTTTTTTGTGAATGTCTGACTGCTTTTGGCAGTCGTACAACTGTGCAATACTTTGGTTATGAGAATCCTTGTTACAGGCCACCAGTTAAACCAGTTGCTATTGATTTGCACAATGCAGCAGGAAGGTTTTCCAAATACTGAGAGATTTTAGTTGGTCTCTTGGCTTTTTATACCATTTGCTAACACTTTCCTTCATGTGTTTAGTACTTATTCCCTGTGTGACTTCAGTTTTTTACAGATAACAGCAATTGTGGACTAATTTGTTTTAATTCATTTGTATGTGTGGATTATTCAGCTGAATGAAATAAATGGACCTGATGATTTTTTTAAATACTTGCAGATAAAAAAGGGGAAAAATCAAAAAATTGTGATGACAATATTGTTATTGATGAACCCACATTCTTCTGACCTCTTTTCTTTCTTTACCATTACACATTGTTCTTACCACTCCCTGTAAACTTTATTATTTCACACAATAAACCAAAACAATGAGGTATGGGTATTAACAGCAATTAATGAGCCCACCCAGCTACATTACTCATATGCAGAGGATAAATACATGGCATTTGAAATATATTACACTGTCAAATACAGCATCCAAGCAGCTCTTTGCGATTACAATATTAAACATATTGATGTTGCAATGATAACTGTGATTTGATGTATTGTAGAGCTCTACTCTACTGCTGTAATCCAACTAGCTGTTTTCTAAGGAAGTGCTGTTTTTTTGTCTTTTATCTCCACAGCATGACTTGTATCAGAGCACAAGACAGCAAGCAGTAAAGGGCAGCTTACCCCTTGATTAATACACGCCCCATTTTCAGACTCATACATCACCATTTTGTACCTGTTTACTTACATTTTGTACCCATGAACAAACTATTTCAAACCCATGTATGTTACTATTATTGTGTATTAGTTTAATTATCTTGGTAGAATGCATAGATCAGTTATGAAGATAAATAGTCATGAAAATGTTACATTTACAGTACAACCTTGGTTTTCACTAGTACAGTGTGCTGTTTGATATGGAACTCACTGCCTGCCTCCATGAAAATTTCAGGTCGATAGGTGAAGCCACTCTCCTGCTCCAGTGGATAGCCACAACTGGCGTGCTCCCCGGGTCTCTGCAGGTTAATAACAGTCTTCAAACCACACCTGAGAACAGCATTAAACAGGTCAACAAGATAAAGCATTCCACACATGTGACAGTGCTCTAGGAAAACAAGGAACTAATTAAGGCACATCATGGAAATCCACATAACCAAAGTTAAAGAACGAGCTCCAGAATAATACTGTACCTTTGAAACTGCTGGATTATATTATATTTTTCAATAACTTCAGAGGAAGGCCTCGCCATAGCTAGCAAGTTGTCAGTAATCCTGTGAACAGGAAATGAAACAATGCATTAAGAGTTCTATAAAAAACAGCTAAAACAGGACTAAATACAACTGATTGTGATTTAAATGAACATGATTATGATAAAGAGACAAAACTAGAACATCAGCAGAAGGGACCCAGCACATCTTTGAGCTTAGAAAGACTTGCCAACATACCAGGATGAATAGAGCCCTTTAATAGCTTGCTCCTCATCACTCCAGCGAGAGGGGTTCTCATATTTACAGGCTTTCCCTCCACAGGCCATGGAGCACTGCATGTGACCAGGAATGACGTGTCTCAGTGTTTCTCCCATCTTGGTATACTTTGCTGTGGGGACTCTTGCATTGGCTGGAAAAAACAACGTTTAGTTATCTGGCATGCCCACAGTGTATGAAGATATGATCAACTGTGAATGGCAGGTTATGTTTTTGACATGGTTCCATCTCTCTTTACAGCTGGATGATGCTGACAGCAACTGTCAGCTTGTGACAGGAGAACAGGGCCTCCAGAGCAGACCTGTGTTTGCTCTGCAGGACCTTTACCAGGATGTCCAAGGCAGAGTTCCTAAACCTACTGGTCATCATTTTAATCATTTATGGAATGCCTTCTGCGGTCCTGAAATGTGTGCTGGTTCAGGCACTGCAGGTTCTCTGATCTAACGAAGACTGCAAGGCTAAGTGGCTCTGTGTGCAGGATGAATAACCTGTGCTGATCAGGTCCTGTACAGCATTTGAAGCTGTCACCGTGACAACTATTTAGACAGACATCAATAGCACCCAAAGCTGAACACCACAGATCCGAGGTACCTAAGGGAACGAGAAGCCCTTCTTTTTGTAAAAAGCAGAACATCTGGAGCAGCGCCACCCACACAGCATTAGCCAATGTTCATAAAAACCCCACTAAGAAGACTAACACGGCTTGTAGACTTTATTGGCGCTGATTGCTCTCTACTTTGATAGACTGGTGACCTTTCCAGGGTGTACCCCGCCTCTTGCCCAATGACCACTGGAGACAGGCACCATCCTCCTCGCAACCCTGTAAGGACAACCGGGTATAGACAATGGATGGATTGATGGAGGATTCGTCTCTTACTAAAATATGCTGTTGAACACATGATATTAGTGATGACTCAAAGACTTTATGCTTGACTGGCCCTAATCAGTGACTGACCAGTCACGGATTAAAAACCTGCTATTATTTCCTATCAGTGAACGCACCATGCTAAAATGCTAACAGGCCATGTCTACTACAACACTTTTGGGTGTTGATGTTACTGATGGGAGAAGGCAGCTTTGTCAGAATCACAGTATTAGTGAGACGTCAGAGGAAGTACAACAGCTGTTTAAAATGTAGGAAAAGGAATCTGTATTTTCTGCAGAAACATGACTGTTCACTCAAGCTGACACCTAAACAGAAAGAGAGATGTTGGCAGATAAAAGGAAGGCTGAGCCTATCACAGTAAAGTTGTTTTATGCTTTACAGCTTTCAAACTCTGTGTGTCAAAAACACAAAATACTGACAGAAATCTCAGAGTTGAGTAGAGTGTGGATCTACTTATCATACAGGAATACTCTCAGAAACCGCTGTTAGTATTGCTAACCAAGCTAATCGAAGCAAATCGTTACCATATTTCAAATGAAAAGCATTTCCAGAAATGCTTTTTCATTTTAAGAATGTGGCTGCATTATTTGACTCATAAATGAAATTAGTAATCAATCATCCTATTTGCATTTGCCTTTTCTTTTTCATTTTAATTAAGTGAAAGAATGGGCAGTCTTGAAGATGAAAATTAAAATGCAAATAGGATTATTGATTACTGATTTCATTTATGAGTCAAATAATGCAGCCACATTCTTAAAATGAAAAAGCATTTCTGGAAATGCTTTTTCATTTGAAATATGGTAACAATTTGCTTCCATAAAAGATAGCTGTCACTTCCATATTCATTTTGCTTTTGTTTAGAAATATTAACAGCCCCTCTTCATACTTGTGTAAAGAGCTGTGTCACACTGCTGTTGCACACACACAGTGTGACATCGCCCCTGGTACCGTTATAATCAATGAAAAACTGATCACACACAGGCTCCTTCAGGTTCCTTTATAGTTATAATAAATGCATGAAGGATATAACAATCTCAGCTTTTTTGTCCTAAATATTAAGTTGGTCAGAACATTTGTTCATTTTGGAATAGATGTTATAGGAAAAAAAATAATATTGTGTAAAATGATGTACTTCTATATTTTTGAGGTCTGTCTGTTAAAATAGTAAAAGAGATATGCTGGAATTCGTTTTAACTGGGTTTAATGCGTAGGACTGAATCCAGAAAGGGGCCTTGCTGCAGGAAGTTTGCATGTGGCCATGGGTTAGCTTCTTCCCAGGCAATGAGTATGGGATTATTTGATCAATGTAAACCTATTAATATTTGTTTTTTGGAATTGCCCCAAGGCGTTAGATTCATTTTTTGGGATTCTAAAAATGGGTTCTAAATATTGATAAATACAGCAATACTGTTTTTGTATGAATGTGATGCTTTCCAGATGTGTAAATTCAGTGAGAAGGTTTATCCAGATGTTATTTACATATTGTGAAAAAACTTTTTTGTTTTTATTTAAAAAGGAGTATTTTAAACATACAAATAAACACTGATCCTATTTGGCTCATTATGTAGTCCATGTTTTGGCCCTTTCTGTGATAGTCCACACCCCTTCTCTGATTGCCTCATTGCAGACAGAGCCTTACAAACACAAATATTGCTCTAAAAATAATATTCATTAATAAAAAGGCTGGATCACACCACTTACTTTATGTAGTGCAGCTAAACGGTACACAATAATTGGACTGAGACAATCCCGACCTTGCAGTGCTGCACATCATCTGAAAAACATGTAGTTATCATACTATTGCTGAATATTGCCAGGATGATATCATTTACAATTAGCTCCCGTTTTTCCAACTTTTTCCCTTCACCTCAACGTCCCCACAACTCTTTGTGGGCTTTAGCATCAAGGGCAGTTAAAGTCTGTGCAACAGGCCAAGCGTGCTACAAGAATAATAATGTAATATCCCACTGAATACGACATTTGCACTTGTGATATTAGACACATAGACACTGCAACGACTGGGAGGATTCTGAGTCTATATCATGTGTAGCTCATCTGTTTTGAAGGTATTGTAAACTGCAATAATTGGGGCTCCTTCGAATTAGCACAAAAACATTTGTACGGTGCGAAATAAATAATATACTATTGTCCTTCATTAGTAAGCAGTGAGATTTATTTTCTATATTTGCAAATATTTTATGTCAAATTCTGTACGGTTGTTGAGATCATTGTAGAGTAAAGGTTAAACGCTTTTACAAGTTTTAGGTAAAAACTACCTAGATTTTTTTACTATTATCTTACTATTTTTTCCATAATAGGAATATATAATAAATTAAATTACAGTTCAGTTTAATTAAAATCATTTTATACATATATAGTGCATATTCACATCATGTCATCTCAAGGGTTTTTCTAAAAAAAAAAAAAAAAACTAGACCTGCAAGCAGTTATGATCGGGTTCCAAGCCCCTCCCAGCAACTCCGCCCCTCCCAGAAGACCACGTCACACGCCCCAACAACCCAGCACGCGATCATCATTTAATATGACCACATTTCCCAAAAGGTCAGATCTTGGTTGCAGAAGCATTCAGACCTCATAGGCTTAGCGGCACGCAGCGCAAATGCACTCAACCCAGCGGCAAGCACAGCGCAAACCATCTCCTGTCTGAAAGGGCCTTAAGGGATATTAGCAGCTATGGAGGAAGAAGGCGAGGGGAAAGACGCGCCGGCAAGAAAGATACTGAACATGCAGCAGTCAGAAATTCTAATTTAAATGTTTGCAAACACTGGACCAACATAATAATAATATAGTCTTAATTAAAACATGAATAAACATTTGCTATTTACAATAACTCAACAAAACTCAGTTCTTTGTAGCCAAATTTCTAAACTCAAACCTATTTACTAACCCTATTGCTAACATTACAAAGATCACATTTAGTTTTGCAGTCTGTAAAAACAGTATACAAGATTAAGATTATTTTGTAATGCTAAAATGCTTGTATTTAATGCAACCTCAAACCTCACATATATACATAAAAAAGTCAAGTAACTGAAGCTGAAAATGCATTAATCACTTAATAAAGGTGATGTTTTAATCCTATTGAATTTGAGGCAATAACATTTTATTTAAAAAACAAGTAGAATTTTTTTCTTGCATTTTGTCTTTCATATAAAGGGTTGGACAATGAAACTGAAACACCTGTCATTTTAGTGTGGGAGGTTTCATGGCTGAATTGGACCAGCCTGGTATCCAGTCTTCATTGATTGCACATTGCACCAGTAAGAGCAGAGTGTGGAGGTTCAATTAGCAGGGTAAGAGCACAGTTTTGCTCAAAATATTGAAATGTACACAACATTATCGGTGACATACCAGAGTTCAAAAGAGGACAAATTGTTGGTGCACGTCTTGCTGGCGCATCTGTGACCAAGACAGCAAGTCTTTGTGATGTATCAAGAGCCACGGTATCCAGGGTAATGTCAGCATACCACCAAGAAGGACGAACCACATCCAACAGGATTAACTGTGGACGCAAGAGGAAGCTGTCTGAAAGGGATGTTCGGGTGCTAACCCGGATTGTATCCAAAAAACATAAAACCACGGCTGCCCAAATCACGGCAGAATTAAATGTGCACCTCAGCTCTCCTGTTTCCACCAGAACTGTCCGTCGGGAGCTCCACAGGGTCAATATACACGGCCGGGCTGCTATAGCCAAACCTTTGGTCACTCATGCCAATGCCAAACGTCGGTTTCAATGGTGCAAGGAGCGCAAATCTTGGGCTGTGGACAATGTGAAACATGTATTGTTCTCTGATGAGTCCACCTTTACTGTTTTCCCCACATCCGGGAGAGTTACGGTGTGGAGAAGCCCCAAAGAAGCGTACCACCCAGACTGTTGCATGCCCAGAGTGAAGCATGGGGGTGGATCAGTGATGGTTTGGGCTGCCATATCATGGCATTCCCTTGGCCCAATACTTGTGCTAGATGGGCGCGTCACTGCCAAGGACTACCGAACCATTCTTGAGGACCGTGTGCATCCAATGGTTCAAACATTGTATCCTGAAGGCGGTGCCGTGTATCAGGATGACAATGCACCAATACACAGCAAGACTGGTGAAAGATTGGTTTGATGAACATGAAAGTGAAGTTGAACATCTCCCATGGCCTGCACAGTCACCAGATCTAAATATTATTGAGCCACTTTGGGGTGTTTTGGAGGAGCGGGTCAGGAAACGTTTTCCTCCACCAGTATCACGTAGTGACCTGGCCACTATCCTGCAAGAAGAATGGCTTAAAATCCTTCAGACCACTGTGCAGGACTTATATTTCATTCCCAAGACGAATTGACGCTGTATTGGCCGCAAAAGGAGGCCCTAAACCATACTAATAAATTATTGTGGTCTAAAACCAGGTGTTTCAGTTTCATTGTCCAACCCCTGTACATCTTAAGTTGCTAAACCAACACGAAAATTGTTATTTGATTAATCGCCAGAACAATCGATAGAATACTCGATTACTAAAACAATCATTCACAACAGCCCTAAATTCAACATTTTATTTTTATTTCACTCAATGATTATTGCCCTGTCACACTCACTCCCATCATGATGAAGTGCTTTGAGAGGCAGGGGAAGAACCACTTCATCTCCCCGAATCAAAATACTGACCGGAGATAGCGGTTCTGAACACTACGAATGCAATACACATTTTGGCCACTAGCGTAATTTTAGGGGCGCTGTTTCTTCCATGAGCGGCAGACAGCATGCTTTCTGCAGAATCCATATTTCAACAAAAAAATTACCAGGGCTGCTTCATTAAAAATGTCCAAAATATTCTGTTAACTCTGTCTATATCTGCAATAATATGCACTGTTTCTAATGTCCCTAGATGTAATGGGTTTCATAAAAAAATGTGTTTGATTAACAGGCAGCATTGCCAAAACACTAATAGAGGGTGGACACACCTGGGATCGAATCCTGAATCTGAAGGTTGGGAGGTAGACCGCTAATCCAGCTAATATAAATAAGTTTATACATTGACAACCTATAATGAACCGAATTTAAATATTCATTAAAAATCCATATTTCATCAATAAATTCCCAAAATATTCTTAGATCACCGTGACTATAAAAGAAACAATATAACCGTTTATTCAAGTGCCTAAATTAATTACCATTTCAACCAAAAATCGTTAACTGTCATCCATAGTACTTAGCCAAATGTAAAAATGTATATAAAATATATGGCATTTCATAAAAATCCCTAAATATTCTCAGAAAACCATATCTATATGTGGAATGATATACATTGCTTGTCATGTCTCTAATTTTAATGATTGTTTTAAAAGAAATTGGTAACTATTATTTCAATGATATTAGTAATAATGACCAAAGTCTGAAAATTCACGTAAAATCCATACTTTGTCAGAAAAATCTCAAAATATTCACCAAGAACTTCGTTCATATGTAGAATAGGCCTGATTTTCTTCAGCCACCACACTTTAATGAGTTCATCAAAATTAATTTATAATCGCCATTATTGATTAGCAGATATCTTTATGAATTAATTGTACACAAGTGGGCAGTCCAAACTGAACAATTTTTATCGGGGATTATAGGCTTTGTCTATTTAAGTAGTGTGCAAAATTCCACGGCATTTGGCCCAACAGAACTTGAAATACAACTGCTAGCTTTATTACCAAACATTGTACAGTGTAGTGACGCGCTTTGAGATAGAGCTTTAGCTAGAATAGGTACTTTTCAGGATTAGGCACAGAACATATCCTGAAGGTTTGAGCTCTCTAGGTACCACGAATGATTTTTGGGGAATTTCTTTATAAGTGAAGGGTCGGAGGTACATTTTTGCACATAAACCACGCCCACTTTGCCCAATCATTACCATATTGATAACATAGTCTCTAAGGGGTATCCTGAAGAAATGTACCAAATTTTATAAAAATCCATTCAGCCATTTTGGCTATATAAATTTCTCTTGCTTATAGCGCCCCCTAGGCTTAGATCCCTCTGAAAATGTGTACATACCTATGGTTTGACCTTTAGCACTACTGGTATGAAATTTATTTGTACATCCTAATCTATTTTCAAGTTGGACCAAAAAAAATTTTTTTTTTGCTTCAAAAAAGTTTGATTGCGTATAATTTGCAAACCAAAAAATAATTTTGAAATCTGTTCCATATCGTTTTGTCGGCTATGTCTGCAGTCTTATCAGTCCTGGTTTTGCTTTGATTGGCCTTGCCCCTAAGGAGGAGTTAATGAAAATAAATTTAGCATATTACGCAACATTGTTGCTAATTAGCATAACTATGATTTTTTTTCAAAACTCACATGATTAAGAATGACTTAAAGAACATCCAGGAATTGAGATTTCGTCTCTGCAAGCAAAAGTTTTAGAGATAATCACAGAAATGCATTTTACATTATAACAGTGCAATCTAGTGGTGAAACTTAAAAAACAAATGAATGAACCTAGGTAGCACAATTCTGCATATCTGTAATTTCCCCGACAAAATTCACTGAGTTCAAAGGTCAAATGTGCAATAGCATATAAGCCACGCCAACTTTTTAATCATATTAAAAGTATTTTCTGAGGTCAAGGTCTTGAGCATATGGACCAAGTTGCGTGTCAATCCATCAATCCGTTATGCAGATATAAACTTATGGTGCCTATAGCGCCCCCTATTATTGAATGTGTGTCAAACTCAATGTATAATTACATTGTCATACGTAATAGCGCCCCCTAGTCGTTAGGGGGTCTGAATTTTAGTATTTGAGTGACGGTTGCGATTCCCTACTAGGTTGCTATGTCAGTTTCTTTCCATCATTTTCTGGTTCTTGCGCCAATGACTTTTAGCGGAGAATAATAATAATAATAATAATAATGAAAAAATGAAGCAAAAACACTAGGGTTCCCTGCTCCGCTGGGAGCAGGCGAACGGCCACCCGCGGGGCTTGAAACCCTACAAAAAAAAAAACAAGTCAGGACAGATAGATGAAATCTAAAATAAATTATTCTCAGTTTCTCAAATGTAGCATTTAACAAGCTGTTTTATTTACAAGAGTAAACAGAATACATCAAATATGTAAATCCTAAACAGCTCCTGCTTCTAAGTGAGAGCAAACTGCAGAGAATCTCTAATTTAACATGAAAAAAGGCATCGCAACACGACACAAAGAGTGTAGGTTTATGGTCCTGTGTAATCTCTATGCTAAGCCAAAGCAGCAGGGTATGCATGTGCTGTTCATGTGCTGCAGAGCTTTCCTACCTGTCTCCATCTCTGCGCTGATCTCCTCTGTTCGGGAAACCCTGCTGGTGTGGGGCAGGTCAGTCAGTATGCTGACACCAGCTGCCATGGCTGGGGCTGAAAGGTGAGAACAAACGTGTGTCAGCAGGTGGAAAAAACCAAAACAGAACAACCAAACAGCATACAGGCAGAAGCTTTGGTTGCGCCCATAACGCAACCAGTTCAAGTGTGTGCACACATAGGAGTTGTAAGCAGCGTAAGCAGCGTTGCCTGGCAGGATACCTCAGGGGAGTGTGGGAGAAAAAGCTAACTGCAAGCCCCTCATGTGAGTCTGACCACAGCACGACTGGGAGCAGCTGGGTGTGGCCTGGGGGCATCAGCAGGAGAGGGAGCACCTTAAGTCTCTCTGGGTTATACCTCCCCATCACTGATTTGCAGCTACAGCACTCTAATCAATTATTCAGGCGAGCACGTCCACCTGCTATAGCACTGCTTCAGAGCACGACTTTTCCCTCAGAAAACTAATTTACGGACTCCAGTAAGAAAGAAGTGTCACTTCAATGATTCGAAATCAATTCCATTTCAGGGAGCAGATGTTTTCTGTGTTGCTCTGCAAGCTCCAATCAGGTCTCACCATTATCAGTGGTGCAAGAGTGAAATTTAGCACCTGTACACCTGTCTGAACCACAGCGACCCATTAAGAATTGAGGAGGACTGTTGTAAATGTCCTCTTGTTCTTCTTTGATGCCGTCAATGACACAGGATTAGTCAAACAAGTGTTTGGGTAGATGGACAGTATTCCCACCTCTTAAACATTGCACCAACTACCAACCTCAGTGTATTTTACTGGGATTTGATGTGACAGACTAACACAAAGTAGTACATAATAGGAAATTGAAAAGAAAAATAAGTTTTTGTTTATATTTGACACAAAAAATCCCCAAACTGTTGAGTGCATATGAATTCAGGCCCCTTTACTCTCATAACCCTAAATAAATCTAGAGCAACCAATTGGTTTCACCTATTCAGTGAACAGAGTCCAACTGCCTGTAATGTCATCCAAATATAAACACAGCTGCTCTGTTTCTGGCCTCAGAGAACAAGAGAACAACATTAGACAACAGACAGCATCACACAGCAGACAGGTCAGGGTGGAGATGTTCTAAAACAATATCCCAGCTCTGAACATCTCCCAGAACTCTGTTCAGTCTGAACATGGAGAGAGGATGGACCAACTGCAGACCTACCAAGACATGGAGGTCCACCTAAACTGACAGACTGGGTGAGGAGAGCATTGACCAGAGAAGCAGCATGGAGACCCATAGTAATTCTAGAGGAGCTCCATAGATCCACAGCTCACGTGAAAGTATAATTTGAAATTCAACACTCAATGTAGGATTAGTTTAGTTTCACACTAACTAAATCAGCTGCAAGTTGAAGTTTTCTTCCGCTTCTCCATTTCAAGAAGCTTTGTGTTGGTCTATCTATTCTTCTGAGCCAAGTGTTGACCCTCAGCAGTAGCTGTAACTATTCAAAGCTAGCTGTGTATAAAATGCAGTAAGGCTCTATAGAGGAAGATGCAATTCCTCCTGTTGCAGAAACCAAGTGAGCTTGAGCTTAAGGTTGTGAATTGATGGCCAGATTTTAAAGATTTTCTGCAAGAGAGCAGGATTCATGCTTTCATCAAATACTCTTCCAAATTCTGAAGCAAATCAGCTCAAGATCATCACATGGAAGTCCTGTAGTAGTTTTATACTTGATTTAATTGGACGCACATCTACCAAAAACTTTATTCTAATCAGACCACAAACTGTTTTCCCAAAAGTCTTCATCAAGATGTTTTTAGGTAAAAGTGTGGTGGGCCTTTGTGTTTTTTTAGTCAGTGTTGTTTTGACCTTGGAACTCTCCCATTAGGGTCATTTTTGCCAAGTCTCTTTCTTATTGTTGAATTATTAACTCTGACCTTAACTGAGGCAAAAACTTTAGATGTTGTTCAAAATAGGACAGGAAAATAGATCCAAAAAAATATAAACTACCGGTCAGAAGTTTTAGAACACCTTTCTCATTTAATGGTTTTCTTTATGTTTATGACTCTATACATTGGACGTAGAATCTCCCTGAAGGCATCAAAACATGGAATGAACACATATGCAATTATGTAGCAAACCAAAAATTATGAAATAACTTTAAAAATGTTATATTTTAGATTACTTAAAGTAGCATCCCTATGTTGTAATGACTTAAATATTAACCTTTAGCCATCTCTCAATGAACCTCTGGGAAGTTCTTTCAAGACTCTTTGGAAAACCACCGTGCCTGGAACACCTCCCGAGGAAGGCGTCCAGGAGGCATCCGATATAGATGCCCGAGCCACCTCAATTGGGCCCCCCAAATGTGGAGGAGAAAACCGACTCTACCCGGCCCCCCTCCCGAATGGCCGCCCCTCACCCTATCTCTAAGGGAGTGCCCGGGCCCCCTACAAGGAAGCTCATTTCAGCCGCTTGTACCCGGGGATCTCGTTCTTTGGGTCATGACCCAAAGTTCATGGCCATAGGTGAGGGTAGGACGTAGACCGACCGGTAAATCGAGAGCTTTCGCTTTTGGCTCAGTTTCTCTTCCCCAACAGACCTGCACAGTGCCCCCATTACTGCTCCATTTACATAATACATACATACATATCTATATATTGGGGCCAAATACAGCATCAATTCGTCTTGGAATGACATTAAAAACCCTGCACAGTGGTCAGAGGGATTTTAAGCCATTCTTCTTGCAGGATAGTGGCCAGGTCACTACGTGATACTGGGGGGAAAATTTTTTCCTGACTCGCTCCTCCAAAAACACCCCAAAGTGGCTCAAAAATATTTAGATCTGGTGACTGGCAGGCCATGGGAGATGTTCAACTTCACTTTCATGTTCATCAAACCAATTTTCCCCCAGCCTTGCTGTGTGTATTGGTGCATTGTCATCTGATACACGGAAACCCCTTCAGGATACAATGTTTGAACCCATTGGATGCACATGGTCCTCAAGAATGGTTTGGGAGTCCTTGGCAGTGACGCGCCCATCTAGCACAAGTATTGGGCCGGGGATGCCATGATATGGCAGCCCAAACCATCACTGATCCACCCCCATCTTTCACTCTGGGCATCAACAGTCTGGGGTGGTACCTTCTTTGGGGCTTCTCCACACCGTAACTCCCCCGGATGTGGGGGAAAACAGTAAAGGTGGACTCATCAGGAACAATACATGTTTCACATTGCCCCAAACCCAAATTTTTCGCTCCTTGCACCATTGAAAAAGAC
Organism: Crenichthys baileyi; assembly: GCA_036173005.1. Taxonomy (NCBI): domain Eukaryota; kingdom Metazoa; phylum Chordata; class Actinopteri; order Cyprinodontiformes; family Goodeidae; genus Crenichthys; species Crenichthys baileyi. Next base: position 23,559 of record JAHHUM010003114.1, on the reverse strand, counting down.
GTTTTTGGGATTGGCATGAGTGACCCAAAAGGTTTGGCTATAGCAGCCCGGCCGTGTGATATTGACCCTGTGGGGTCCCGACGGGCAGTTCTGGTGGAAACAGGGAGTTGAGGTGCACATTTAATTCTGCCGTGATTTGGGCAGCCGTGGTTTTATTTTTTTTTTGGATACAAAACTGGGTTAGCACCCGAACATCCCCTTTTAGACAGCTTCCTCTTACGTCCACAGTTTTAATCCTGTTGGATGTGGTTCGTCCTTCTTGTGGGGTTTCTGACATTTCCCGGATACCGTGGCTCTTGATACATCACAAAGACTTGCTGTCTTTGTCACAGATGCGCCAGCAAGACGTGCACCAACAATTTGTCCTCTTTTGACTCTGGTATGTCCCCATAATGTTGTTTGCATTTCAATATTTTGAGCAAAAATGTGCTCTTCCCTGCTAAAATTGAACCTTCACACTCTGCTCTTACTGGTGCATTGTGCAATCAATGAAGACTGGCTACCAGGCTGCTCCAAATTCAGCCATGAAAAACCTCCCACTAAAATGACAGGTGTTTCAGTTTCATTTCCAACCCCTGTAATTAATTTTTATATATTATTATAACACTTTCTCAAAAATAAAGGGAAAACTTAAACAACACAAAATAACTCCAAGTAAGTCAAACTTCTGTGAAACAAACTGTCCCCCTTAGGAAGCAACACTGATTGACAATCAATTTCACATGCTGTTTTTGCAAATGGAAAAGACAACAGGGGGAAATCTTTAGCGATTAGCAAACACCCCAATAAAAGGAGTGGTTTGCAGGTGGGGACCACAGACCACTTCTCAGTACCTCTGCTTTCTGGCTGATGTTTTGGTCACTTTTGAATGTTGGTGGTGCTTTCCACACTCGTGGTAGCATGAGACGGACTCTACAACCCCCACAAGTGGCTCGGGAGTGCAGCTCATCCAGGATGGCACATCAATGCGAGCTGTAGCAAGAAGGTTTTTTGTGTCTGTCAGCGTAGTGTCCAGAGCCTGGAGGCGCTACCAGGAGACGTGGAGGGGGCCAAGAAGAACAAAACCCAGCAGCAAAGGACCCCTACCTCCGCCTTTTGGGGCAAGGAGGAAAAGGAGGAGCACTGCCAAAGCCCTGCAAAAGACCTCCAGCAGGCCACAAAAGTGCATGTGTCTCCAACGGTTAGAAACCGACTCCATGAGGATGGGAGGGGGCCCGACGTCCACAAATGGGGGTTTTTTGGTCACAGCCCAACACCGTGCAGGACGCTTGGCATTTGCCAGAGAACACCAGGATTGGGGAAATTTTACCACTGCCCCGTGCTCTTCACAGATGAAAGCAGGTTTTCCCCTGAGCACATGTGACAGACGGACAGAGTCTGGAGACACCGTGAGAGCGATCTGCTGCCTGCAACATCCTTGGCATGGGTCAGTAAAGGTGTGGGGGGCTTTCTTTGGGGGGCTGCATGGCCCTCCATGCGCTCGCCAGAGGTAGCTAAAATGCCATTAGGTACCAAGATGAGATCCTCAACCCCCTTTGAGACCATATCTGGTGCGGTTTGTCCCGGGTTCCTCCTAATGCAGGACAATGCTAGACCTCATGTGGCTGGGGTGGGTCAGCAGTTCCAGCAAGATGAAGACATTTTAACTATGGACTGGCCCGCCCGTTTTCCCCAGACCTGAATCCGATTGAGCACATCTGGCATCATGTCTCTTTCCATCCCCAACGTCACGTTGCATCACAGACTTCCAGGAGTTGGGGGATGCTTTAGTCCCCGGTCTGGGAGGAGATCCTCAGGAGACCATCCGAAGTCTCATCAGGAGCATGCCCCCCGGGGTTGTAGGGAGGTCATACAGGCACGTGGAGGCCACACACAATACTGAGCCTCATTTTGACTTTGTTAAGGAATTACATCAAAGTTGGATCAGCCTGTAGGTTTTTTTTTTCCACTTTAATTTTTTGGTGACTCCCAAATCCAGGCCTCCATTGGGTTAATAAATTTGATTTCCATTGATGATTTTTGTGTGATTTTGTTGTCAGCAAATTCAACTTTGTACAGAACAAAGTATTCAATGAGAATATTTCATTCATTCAGATCTGGGATGTGTTATTTGAGTGTTCCCTTTAGTTTTTTGAGCAGTGCATATATACACATTCATGGTTCTTTTTCTCTTCATAATGCATTTTTTGACCGATGCTACTTATACTCCAGACCGATTTATAGTCCGGCTTAAGTATATAGTTTAGGCTTAAAGAGGTACACAGCAAAAGGTGCATTTTAAATGTGACAAAAGCAGAAACAGAAGAAATGAGGGAGGGAAATACTCTTTTACATAACTGTAAATTTAGTCATGATGATGATGGGTATGTTTTCTCTGACAAGAACAAAATAAAAATTTTCTCTTAATGAAAGGTGGCGTTAACAACCTCAGATACAGTTCCAACTTACATCGCCACTTACGCCCAGAGATCAGCTTCTAAACTCCATTAATAATAGACTGTTTAAAGTAAGAGCCTGTGTTTTTTTTCCACTTTTCCTCAAGATGTAATCCACACTTCCTCTTACAAACTGATATGGCACTGAAGGCTGATATAAGACTGGCTGAAGTGTACCAACAGTACAGTCAGACAGAAGCCAATTTAATGAGTTCAAGAGACAGTCCAGCCGGATTCTGACACCACCTGGCATTATTTAGTTGGATCTCCTGATACCAAGCTCATAAATGAAGCGGTTTTCCATGACAAATGTGACGCACGTGCAGCAGATTGGAAACAGAACTTAGCCAATACAGCAATCCCAATTAATGTCTTCAGTCAGCTGTTAATTAGGAACATGTAACCAGGGCGCTGCTCACATTTGTTGTTGTTCCATAACCTCATGTCCGCTGGGAGGACTTAGAAGAGATGGTGTGAAAGCTGAATGTTTTCTACCACGCTTCTAAGAAGTGTGGGATGTGAGAGTTATTTCCTCTGAGTGCTAATAAATAAATATGTTTGAGGAGAATGTTGATTCTCCCATCATGTTTAATTTATGGCAATGTGTCTGGAGGGGCCCTGGTCAGACAACAACGCACATGAGCTGAGTACAGAGTCTGCTCGACAACGTGGAACACTTCCTGATCTGAGCAACAAACTGCTGGGAGACTGGTTTTCACCTTAGCAAGGGGGAGTGCTCCCCAAATAGACTACCTCAAACTCAGAAATCTAAAAAAACTAACAGAGCAGATCAAACATCAACCTCACAATAGTCTACAGAGCAATAACTGAGAGTGTGTTGACATAGCTGTGTCACAGCTGTAATATGGTACTAAGCTGTACTCCGGTTTCCTCCAACAGTCAAAAAACATGACTATTAGGTTAACTGGTCTCTCTAAATGACCCCTAGGAGCGGGTGGGTGTGTGTGTGTGTGTCTGTGCTGCGTGTCTCTCTGTTGCCCTGTGTTGGACTGGTGACCTTTCCAGTTAAATGGATAAAGTTGTTTCACTGGAGACAGCCCTCATTATGGAGGACTAATCCTGCCATAATTATGAATAAATTCTGAAATAAATAAATGGCTTAATAAATGAATTACCCATTCTCATTTAGTTTTTCAAAACTCTTTTTTTTCTAATATTTGACAGATATTTCCCAGCCTATTTATTTTTTCAGATTCATTTCCTCACAAATATATTTTTAAAAATGTGCTCAAAAGTATTTATTTTTTCTATTAGTTGTGTGTTCTTTTATTTCTTAAGCACTGATATATTTTCTCCTCTAATATATCCGTGTTGTATTTTCTTATCCAACAGATTTCCGTCTTTCTTTTTTGCATTACTTGGTCGCTGTGTTGTCTATACCTCCTCAACATGGAGGCAGGACAGAGACACAGGGGGCGGTCTTTGGACCAGCGTCACCGCCTTAGCTTCTCTCCGATTGGCTGAGGTCAAGCCTCTTGAAAGAAGGTGTTGAAAACGAGCAGCTAGCAGCAGCTAATTTCTGTCATGTTGCAAAAAAAGTCAAGAGTTTTGTGGATTGGCTTGTAGATACCGCTGTTAGTCGGGACTGTATCCTGTTGACTCAGAGAATTCGTCAGTTTGCCGAAGTTCTAAGAGGCATCCTCGTTACAGACCCCGTTTAAAAATAAAACCATGAGTCAATGAGGGACTGTTTTCCCAATCTAACCAGAGGAAACTTTATTTTTAGAACTTCAACAATAAATTAGCATCTTTAAACATTTACAATACTTCCTGAAATATTTCTAAAAAAGATTGAAATTGACAGTTTATAGTTTGATCAGCTATTTATTATTAAGCTATTTATTTTTGAATTTATTCCTAATTATGGCAGGAGTGGTCCTTCACACCTCATCGCTTATAATAAATTAATACATTTATGGGTCTCTCTACAGTTGTGCCTGGCTATGCAACTTTTTCCTCTATGTCTGAGCAATAGGAACAGCAGATTGTACATCAGTAATCTTACTTCTAGTAGCTCAGGTGTAACATTGGTTTGAAATGACTTGATTACTTGATTGATTGATTGACTTGAGCCTGGTTCTGCTGGAGGTTTCTTCCTGTTAAAAGGGAGTTTTTCCTCTCCACTGTCGCTACATGCATGCTCAGTATGAGGGATTGCTGCAAAGTCAACGCCAGTGACTGTCCACTGTCTCTACATGCTCATCCAGGAGGAGTGAATGCTGCAAGTCACTGACTGGATGCAATCTGCTGGGTTTCCTTAGACAGAAAAACTTTTTATCCAATTTGAATAAATAACTGAATCTGACTGCACTGTTCAATGGTTAGGATTAATTGGAATGTATGTACCTGACTTTTGTGAAGTGCCTTGAGACGACATGTGTTGTGAATTGGCGCTATATAAATAAACTGAATTGAATTGAATTAGGGGCAAACATGTTATTGACTTTTCTTTTTATTCACTGTTGCTGTGTTGTGTACACAGATCACTGATTATAGTTGGCCGTGCAGAGTGGATACAGTATTGGCTGGTTTGACACACGTCTACCATACACATTAGCCTAGAGACGCTGCACATTACTTGTTTAGACAATCCAGAAACTGAGACATCAGAAGCATCCTACCTGGACTAAGGAGAAAAAACGAATTAGTTTCAGTGGTCCAAAGTCCTCTCACTTGAAAATTAAGGTCCCAGAGTCTGGGGGAAGAGTGGAGAGGCTGTCTGGGGTGCAATGTGAAGTTCCCACAGTCAGTGATTATGTGGGTGCCATGTAATCTGCTGCTGTTGGTTCACTTGGTTTTATCAAGTCCAAAGTCAGAACAGCTGCTACCAGGACAGTTAAGCGCACTTCATGCTTCCTTCTCCTGAGAAGCTTTACGAGGACACTGTTTGTTTCCAGGTTCCAATACCAGATGTGATAGCAGCGATTTCACCTAACTTCCTACACGTGTGTGTGTGTGTATATACAGGGGTTGGACAATGAAACTGAAACACCTGTCATTTTAGTGTGGGAGGTTTCATGGCTAAATTGGACCAGCCTGGTAGCCAGTCTTCATTGATTGCACAATGCACCAGTAAGAGCAGAGTGTGAAGGTTCAATTAGCAGGGTAAGAGCACAGTTTTGCTCAAAATATTGAAATGCACACAACATTATGGGTGACATACCAGAGTTCAGAGGACAAATTGTTGGTGCATGTCTTGCTGGCGCATCTGTGACCAAGACAGCAAGTCTTTGTGATGTATCAAGAGCCACGGTATCCAGGGTAATGTCAGCATACCACCAAGAAGGACGAACCAAATCCAGCAGGATTAACTGTGGACGCAAGAGGAAGCTGTCTGAAAGGGATGTTCGGGTGCTAACCCGGATTGTATCCAAAAAACATAAAATGTCCAAATCATGGCAGAATTAAATGTGCACCTCAACTCTCCTGTTTCCACCAGAACTGTCCGTCGGGAGCTCCACAGGGTCAATATACACGGCCGAGCTGCTATAGCCAAACCTTTGGTCACTCATGCCAATGCCAAACGTTGGTTTCAATGGTGCAAGGAGCGCAAATCTTGGGCTGTGGACAATGTGAAACATGTATTGTTCTCTGATGAGTCCACCTTTACTGTTTTCCCCACATCCGGGAGAGTTACGGTGTGGAGAAGCCCCAAAGAAGCGTACCACCCAGACTGTTGCATGCCCAGAGTGAAGCATGGGGGTGGATCAGTGATGGTTTGGGCTGCCATATCATGACATTCCCTTGGCCCAATACTTGTGCTAGATGGGCGCGTCACTGCCAAGGACTACCGAACCATTCTTGAGGACCGTGTGCATCCAATGGTTCAAACATTGTATCCTGAAGGCGGTGCCGTGTATCAGGATGACAATGCACCAATACACAGCAAGACTGGTGAAAGATTGGTTTGATGAACATGAAAGTGAAGTTGAACATCTCCCATGGCCTGCACAGTCACCAGATCTAAATATTATTGAGCCACTTAGGGGTGCTTTGCAGGAGCGAGTCAGGAAACGTTTTCCTCCACCAGTATCACGTAGTGACCTGGCCACTATCCTGCAAGAAGAATGGCTTAAAATCCCTCTGACCACTGTGCAGGACTTATATTTCATTCCCAAGAAGAATTGACGCTGTATTGGCCGCAAAAGGAGGCCCTACACCATACTAATAAATTATTGTGGTCTAAAACCAGGTGTTTCAGTTTCATTCTCCAACCCCTGTATGTATGTGCTAGAGAGAGAGAGCGTCCTGTCATCGATGTCCTTACTTACCTTCAGTAGTTTTTAACAGCTAACTATGTCATTACCCTATAGACAACCTACATTCTTAGCTCAGCAGTCACTTTTTAAACAGTGCAGCAGCAGCTCTGTTTGAGTCCTGGTGCTGATGCTGCAAGCTGAAGACTTAACGTTAGCTAATTAGCTTACTCTACTGTAAAAGCCCAGGCTAAAGCTAGCAAAGTCAATAATAGAAAAGGCCCAAATTACCGTTTTCCTTACGTCCTTAAGCGGGGAAGTCTTTACAGTATCTGACATAGTCTCGTCATCTCCCCAAAGCCGCTGTTGTGTTAACGCTGGCGGGTTGTAAAACGTTCCGTTCTTCCAGGCACATCATTTGGTCAACTAAGCGCAGCTAGCTAACTAGCTTACCTAGCAACCTGACGTGATGTCGGGTATAACGGTCCGGAGGCACCACGTGACCTCAGCCTCAGCCTGGTTCAGTGGCTCAGAATGTAGTTGGTTCTCTGGGAACTACATCCATCTGTTTGAGTGTTTCCATTACAGTTCACAGATAATCTCAGGTTTTACTTGCTATAGCAATAATGCTTATTTTAACGCCGTCACAGTAAATAGAAAGAGAGAAAGTCCACAGGTAAAAGCCCAGGGTTTCATGCATAGAAATACAAAGGATCTAATCTTTTTTTTTTGGTCTTAAAATAATCTAAATTAAAACTTCAGGATTTCAAAAACATACAACAGATCCAACACTGAAATTATTTATTCTATAAAGAGGAAAACGTGTGGAAAAAAGTGTAGAATTGGTTGTAGAAGATCCTATAGCAGCAGTAATTGAAATGATCGTTTTCTGTATGACTTCATCAGTCTCCATTTAGAGGACTTGTTATGAGGGGCCATTAGGGACATTATTCAGAATTTACTCTCACACACACTACTGAAACGCTACATGCTTTTACACACACTACTGAAATACTCTCATACGCACTACTGAAGTGCTCTCATATGCACTACTGAAATGCTCTTACACACACTACTGAAATACTCTCATGCACACTATTGAAATGTTTTCTAATTATTTCAGTAGAAACGGAAGGCATTTCATTAGTAAAGGAAGTTGTTTAAGAGACGAAAGGCTGTGTCCTTTTTGTTCTTTTTTTATTGGACAATTCAATTCATTTTATTTATATAGCGCCAATTCACAACACATGTTGTCTCAAGGCACTTCACAAAAGTCAGGTACATACATTCCAATTAGTCCTAACCATTGAACAGTGCAGTCAGAGTTAGTTATTTTTTCAAATTGGATAAAAAGTTATTCTGTCTAAGGAAACCCAGCAGATTGCATCCAGTCAGTGACTTGCAGCATTCACTCCTCCTGGATGAGCATGTAGAGACAGTGGACAGTCACTGGCGTTGACTTTGCAGCAATCCCTCATACTGAGCATGCATGTAGCGACAGTGGAGAGGAAAAACTCCCTTTTAACAGGAAGAAACCTCCAGCAGAACCAGGCTCAAGTCAATCAATCAATCAAGTAATCAAGTCATTTCAAACCAATGTTACACCTGAGCTACTAGAAGTAAGATTACTGATGTACAATCTGCTGTTCCTATTGCTCAGACATAGAGGAAAAAGTTGCATAGCCAGGCACAACTGTAGAGAGACCCATAAATGTATTAATTTATTATAAGCGATGAGGTGTGAAGGACCACTCCTGCCATAATTAGGAATAAATTCAAAAATAAATAGCTTAATAATAAATAGCTGATCAAACTATAAACTGTCAATTTCAATCTTTTTTAGAAATATTTCAGGAAGTATTGTAAATGTTTAAAGATGCTAATTTATTGTTGAAGTTCTAAAAATAAAGTTTCCTCTGGTTAGATTGGGAAAACAGTCCCTCATTGACTCATGGTTTTATTTTTAAACGGGGTCTGTAACGAGGATGCCTCTTAGAACTTCGGCAAACTGACGAATTCTCTGAGTCAACAGGATACAGTCCCGACTAACAGCGGTATCTACAAGCCAATCCACAAAACTCTTGACTTTTTTTGCAACATGACAGAAATTAGCTGCTGCTAGCTGCTCGTTTTCAACACCTTCTTTCAAGAGGCTTGACCTCAGCCAATCGGAGAGAAGCTAAGGCGGTGACGCTGGTCCAAAGACCGCCCCCTGTGTCTCTGTCCTGCCTCCATGTTGAGGAGGTATAGACAACACAGCGACCAAGTAATGCAAAAAAGAAAGACGGAAATCTGTTGGATAAGAAAATACAACACGGATATATTAGAGGAGAAAATATATCAGTGCTTAAGAAATAAAAGAACACACAACTAATAGAAAAAATAAATACTTTTGAGCACATTTTTAAAAATATATTTGTGAGGAAATGAATCTGAAAAAATAAATAGGCTGGGAAATATCTGTCAAATATTAGAAAAAAAAGAGTTTTGAAAAACTAAATGAGAATGGGTAATTCATTTATTAAGCCATTTATTTATTTCAGAATTTATTCATAATTATGGCAGGATTAGTCCTCCATAATGAGGGCTGTCTCCAGTGAAACAACTTTATCCATTTAACTGGAAAGGTCACCAGTCCAACACAGGGCAACAGAGAGACACGCAGCACAGACACACACACACACACCCACCCGCTCCTAGGGGTCATTTAGAGAGACCAGTTAACCTAATAGTCATGTTTTTTGACTGTTGGAGGAAACCGGAGTACAGCTTAGTACCATATTACAGCTGTGACACAGCTATGTCAACACACTCTCAGTTATTGCTCTGTAGACTATTGTGAGGTTGATGTTTGATCTGCTCTGTTAGTTTTTTTAGATTTCTGAGTTTGAGGTAGTCTATTTGGGGAGCACTCCCCCTTGCTAAGGTGAAAACCAGTCTCCCAGCAGTTTGTTGCTCAGATCAGGAAGTGTTCCACGTTGTCGAGCAGACTCTGTACTCAGCTCATGTGCGTTGTTGTCTGACCAGGGCCCCTCCAGACACATTGCCATAAATTAAACATGATGGGAGAATCAACATTCTCCTCAAACATATTTATTTATTAGCACTCAGAGGAAATAACTCTCACATCCCACACTTCTTAGAAGCGTGGTAGAAAACATTCAGCTTTCACACCATCTCTTCTAAGTCCTCCCAGCGGACATGAGGTTATGGAACAACAACAAATGTGAGCAGCGCCCTGGTTACATGTTCCTAATTAACAGCTGACTGAAGACATTAATTGGGATTGCTGTATTGGCTAAGTTCTGTTTCCAATCTGCTGCACGTGCGTCACATTTGTCATGGAAAACCGCTTCATTTATGAGCTTGGTATCAGGAGATCCAACTAAATAATGCCAGGTGGTGTCAGAATCCGGCTGGACTGTCTCTTGAACTCATTAAATTGGCTTCTGTCTGACTGTACTGTTGGTACACTTCAGCCAGTCTTATATCAGCCTTCAGTGCCATATCAGTTTGTAAGAGGAAGTGTGGATTACATCTTGAGGAAAAGTGGAAAAAAAACACAGGCTCTTACTTTAAACAGTCTATTATTAATGGAGTTTAGAAGCTGATCTCTGGGCGTAAGTGGCGATGTAAGTTGGAACTGTATCTGAGGTTGTTAACGCCACCTTTCATTAAGAGAAAATTTTTATTTTGTTCTTGTCAGAGAAAACATACCCATCATCATCATGACTAAATTTACAGTTATGTAAAAGAGTATTTCCCTCCCTCATTTCTTCTGTTTCTGCTTTTGTCACATTTAAAATGCACCTTTTGCTGTGTACCTCTTTAAGCCTAAACTATATACTTAAGCCGGACTATAAATCGGTCTGGAGTATAAGTAGCATCGGTCAAAAAATGCATTATGAAGAGAAAAAGAACCATGAATGTGTATATATGCACTGCTCAAAAAACTAAAGGGAACACTCAAATAACACATCCCAGATCTGAATGAATGAAATATTCTCATTGAATACTTTGTTCTGTACAAAGTTGAATTTGCTGACAACAAAATCACACAAAAATCATCAATGGAAATCAAATTTATTAACCAATGGAGGCCTGGATTTGGAGTCACACACAAAATTAAAGTGGAAAAACACACTACAGGCTGATCCAACTTTGATGTAATGTCCTTAAAACAAGTCAAAATGAGGCTCAGTATTGTGTGTGGCCTCCACGTGCCTGTATGACCTCCCTACAACGCCTGGGCATGCTCCTGATGAGACTTCGGATGGTCTCCTGAGGGATCTCCTCCCAGACCTG
>JAHHUM010003114.1:0-12592 GCA_036173005.1 Crenichthys baileyi | reverse complement strand
CTCCACGTGAGGCAGGAACTCACGTGGAGAGGGCAAGCCACCCTTTTCCAGTCAAGAACCTTCGCCCGAGACTTGGAGGATCTTCATCCCAGCCCCTTCACAATCGGCTACAAACCGCCCCAATGCATGCTGTAGGTCATGTGTAGAGGGGGCCAGCAGGACCATGTCTTCTGCAAAAAAGAGAGACAAAATCTAAACCAGACCCCCTCCAACCCGTGGCTGCACCAAGAAATCCTGTCCATGAAATTAATTAACAGAACTGGCGACAAAGGGCAGCTCTGCCAGAGTCCAACGCACACCAGGAGCAGGTCCGACTTAATGCAGGCAATGAAAACCAGACTGGATGGTCCCTAATAAAGGTAAAGGTTATTAATTACTCTTAAATTTAATGTATAAATAAATTTATCTTGATTTTGTTCTCGTCTGTGTAAGAAGATACATTTTTAAAGGTTTGGTGTTGTTTCAGTCCATATAAAACATTTAATATTGTTATTTATTAATTAATTTTACATTAATTTCATTATTTTTATCTAAAAAAAATAAATAAATAAAAATTTAAAATCTAAATCCATCATTTATGCCCTAAAAGTGTAAAGATATAAAACATTTTCCTAAAATATATCTTATATTTTTCACACATAAAATGCAAAAAAAGATTTGGTGTAAAACGTATTTACTCCCTTAGAGATTTCTTCTGTTTCTGCTTTTAAGTCACACTTAAATGCTTCAGATCAAACTAATTTAACATTAAAGATACTCTGAGTAAATAAAAAACACAAAAAGCTATCCAAACTAACCTGGCCCTCTGGAAAAAAAGTAAAGACTTGGGGATCATCAAGATTTTTTTTGGCAAACGTGAGACGAGCACTACTGACCCAAAAGAACATAACTTTTGGGTCAGCAGTGGTTTTCATCTTGGACCTCTCCCATGGACGAATATTTTACCCAGTCTGTCCTACTGGACCAGCCTGTCCTGAGAAGGTTCACCACCGCTGCCTGTTTTCTCCAGCTGTGGATTATGGCTCCCTATGGACCCCTTCCAGATTGATGTCAATGACTTTGTTTTTCTACAGTTTTTGAGATTTTTAGATGATTCGATGATTTTCAGATCTTTCAGCTGTCAGAGAGGTTCTATTTAAATTATTTATTTTATCTGCATGTCAGGTAATAATCAGGCCAAAGCTCAGCTTTCTATAAAAAATGTATTTAAACCACAGTTAATTCATGATTTAACACTTTTTCACACAGGGCCAGGTCAGTTTGGATAGCTTTTATCTTCTAATGAATGAAATAATCATTTAAAAACCGTGTTTTGTATTTACTCAGGTTATCTTTATTTGATAATAAAATAAATGAAAAATAGTGGTGTATAAATAAAAACATATGCATGATTATATGCATTCAATTTTCTGATTTATATGTATTTTGATGGAAGAACATTTAAAGAAAACTCACCCCGTCTGGTTTCACCACCTTGGTGACGATGACTGACTGGAAGAAAGATCGGCTTCTGGGCTCGCTCGGGCCCTGTCCAACAGATGGAGTCAGGATCTGATCCAGGCCACCTGATGACACAGCAGAGTCCAGATCTGGATTGGCCCAAAAAGGAAAAATTAGTAAAACCAAACCAAATAAAAAAAAATGTATAATGAAAGTCAAAGACATCCCCTACCTCGGTCTTCTTTAGGCTCTTGGTCTGGAGTTCTCTGTGGCCCCTGTCCCCAAAAATCGTTGAACTATTTGGACACAAGAAGAAAGTCTCAGAGGGTAGCTCAGTTAGAGCTGCAACAGAAGTTAAGTGTCATGTGTACCTTGGAAAAAGGGCTCCAGCCATTAAAAGGTGTACGGGGGAAATCTGGTGCCTCACTCTGGTCCTCTTGGTGCGACCTTTGGATGTCACCGTTGGGCGATTTGAGCATAAAGTCTCTCAGAGGGTTCCCTCTGCCTCCACTCTTCTCTGACCCGTCCTCAGGTGGAGACGGCGGCAGGATTCTGGGAACACCTGAAACAGATAAACAGATAAAACAGAGGGAAAGACAAGTTTATTTTATTGTACTTTTTAAAGGTTAATGTTATGGCAGATAAGATGGCCCTGCTGAGGATGGTGAGGGGAGCAGAAAGTACTGGTAAGAATATTATTTTATAATGTTCTTATTTTAGATATTTATTTAGTCATTTTTCACAATAATGAATGCCTGACCCTGGAAACATATTATCCTATCAACTATTGCATCCAAGCAGTTATTTGCGACTGTCATATTGTACACACTGATGATGATGGCTATTCAATATTTTGTGCAGCACACGGTTTATTTGGTGAATACTATTAGTTACACAATATAATGACAATAAATCGATTTAATTTGATAAACAGGGCTAAATAAATCTTGAAAAAAATATGCCATCATCAAATGCAGCCATCAATGGATGGGTGGACAGACCGATAAACAATGGGATAAGGACTACAGCCTGTAAATATAATAAATCATTTTCCATTCATTGAAGGTATTAAAGGTGCAGCATTAGATTGGCTTCGTTCCCATTTGGGTGACAGAAGGTTCAGTGTTAGTATTGAAATTTTTCTGTCCACCTCCACCCCTCTTTCTTATGGGGTTCTTCAGGGCTCAGTTCTTGGTCCTCTTCTGTTTTCTTTAGACCTACTCCCCTTGGGGTCCATATTTAGAAAACATGGCCTCTTCTTTGATTGCTAGCAGACGACTGCCAGATATCCCTACCTATAACACCTGAAAATCCATGCTCCATCCAACACCGTCACCTGTCCTGGCCTCTCTTCATTGGCTCCCTGTGCATTACAGAGTTCATTTTAAAATGTTATTCTTAGCTTATAAATGCTTGAATGCTCTTGCTCCTCTGTACCTGTCGGATCTACTCCAGCCTTATCTTCCTTAGCAGGTGCTTAGATCAGCCGACCAGCTGCTTCTAGTTGTCCCAAAACCAGGCAGAAATTCAAGCCTTTTCTGTTATGGCTCCCAAACTATGGAATGCACTGCCTTTAAACGTCAAACAGCCATCTTCACTTCCTATTTTTAAGTCTCTTTAAAAAACATCTTTTCTAAATAGCATTTGACCAGTTCTGAATTGACTCTTCTATTGTATTTTATGTGTTTTAAATGTCTGTTGGGTGTCTTACTTTATCTCCTATTTATTTATTTAAGTATGTACAGCACTTTGGCAAACTTGCTGTTTTAAATGTGCTTTATAAATACATTGGATTTAAAGGACTGCTCAGGTATAGATGGACTCAATGATATGCTACTTCTTCAGCACGACCCCCACAAGTCAGAACTGCACAGTCATAAGATTACAGGCATGTTGGCTCTGTTTATATACCAAAGTGTCCAGACTCTGGATGTCCCTCCCAGCGACCCAGCTGGGAGAAGATCTCCTCCATCTCCCTGAGGACGTGACCAAACATGGCAGGCTCCTGGAACCTCATCCCATCTGGACCACAGCTGAAGCCAAACCTCCAGGCACCGTCGAAGGGGTCCTGCTGGTCCCTTCTGAATCCATCAGAGGAGAATCCATCTTCCTCATCGTCGTCGTCGTCGTCATCATCATGAGTCATTGCATCAAAGAAGGGGTCCCTAAGAAATAAATCAGATTAATGTCCATGCAGCCTCCATGTCCTTCTATTACACCACTGAGCATATCATTATATTTTAGGCTATTTTCATCAGGGCTCAAACACTCTTTCATTTTAACTCTGACCCCTAAATAAAAAGAAAACTGACATCAGGATTTTGTGAGGTACTACAGTATAGATCATAAGGCCCAATTTACAGATGATTTTAGCAACTGTGATATAAAACCCATTTGGCACCAACTTCAAGAATTAGACATTTTTTATGTAGGATTACCACATCTTTCATTACTTTGGATAGCTCTGTGATCATTGACATGATTCCCAGTTTACATTATGTAGTTTTGTTTCTCATCGCACATCAATCAGTGATTATTCACTCTAAACCATAACTAAAATACACCCTAAGTTTGAAAAATACACAGATGCATCTCAGTAAATTAGAATATGACAGAAGAGTCAATTTATTTCAAGAGAAACAGCTATTATACAGATATAAAGTTAGAAAGATGTTTTTAAAGTAGGGGTGCACCGATTGCAATTTTCTGGCTGATCACTGAGGTTTAAAAAGCCTGATCTGCCAATACCGATTTTTTTGATAATTGACACCGTCAGGTGTTATGAGGTCACAATACACCTTCAAAGCATGAGGTGCTCCAAACTGTCATGGTAGACAACTGTGCTAACTTCAGACTAGATGTAAACCAGTGCACCAATCCCAGCTGATGACATGGCTCCCCAAACCACTCTTGAAACATTCTCACTGGACGTCAATGAAATGCAAAATTTACTCTGGAAAGTTAACTTTGGCCCACTGAGCACTGGTCCATCCCCTTTACTCTTCAGATCAGTTAAGACACTTCTGATGTCTTTGCGTCTGGAGTGGTTTTACACAAGGAACGCAACAATCATCACCCATGACCTGAATAAATCTGTCAGTGGAGACTCTTGTAATACCAACTCCAGGCACAGCCCATGTCCTGAGAATCCCCCCTCTTGAATGGACTTTGTTTCACAATCCTCTCCAGGCAGCAATTGTTTGAGCATCTTTTTCTACCAGTTTTTCCTACCACTAAACTTTCCAGCAATATGCTGATACACCACTCTGTGAAAGGACAGCTTCTGACCTTTTGTCAGTGACTGAACTGTCAAATCAGCTATCTTCCCCTCAACTATGTAGACCAAAAAATATCTGTATTAAAGATAATTTATTACTGTTTTTTTTATAATATTCGGATTTTCAGAGAAACTAAATTTTTTGTACTAAATGAAATGAACTTACAGATATTATTTCAATTTATTTACATGTACTGCAGATCACAATCATCAATCGTTTCTGGGTCAGATGGTGCCTAAAATATTTCAAAGTGAGACTAACAATCGTTCCGACCTAAAGCCACAGTCGGCTGCTCACTGGGTCTGCGCATCCCTAAAGGTCAGACCCAGGAAAACCTCCGTGGCACCGATCAGTTAAGGTTGACCATAACAGATCCGAACAACTCAGTCGTATTAATCCTGAAGCTAAATTGAGCAGCAGCCCAGTTAGATGATGGACCCCTGTGGTTCTCCTGGCAGAAATAAAAGCACTAATCTTGTCCTCGACGGAGCTGGTCCGTTACCAAACAGCGTCTAACTTCTACTTTCTGATTTAGTCTAAAAACAAACTAACCTTCTGCCTCGGAAGTGACCTCCTGGGACCCCGAAGAACCCGCGGAATAAATCAAAAACACTCATTTACTCACAGCTCAGGCAGGGGGATAAAAATCATAACTAGAAATGCGAACTACGACCGAAGAGAGGCACCAAGTAAGCTGCAAATGTCAACACAGACGTAAAGCGTTCTGGATTTTTCAGCACGCATGACGCAATGTGTCGTAAAGAGGACGTTACCGTAAAGCAGATAAAGATGCGCAGGCGCTTCACTACTTTGAGGTCACAGTAATCGGGATAATTGCTCCAGCAATGACAATGTTACTGACATAACACATAATTATTTCAAAACAATATTCTTTGGTTATAAATGATTGTGATTTTGAAGAAGAAAATGCATCAACAATGAATTTATAACGTTTATTTCGTCTTCAATGTGTTTCCCATTTCCCTGAAAATAAAAATATTCCTCTAAAAATTATAACTTAGATTTTTAATGAAAAGAAAAAACAAATAAAAAATACCCCCCCCCCCCCCCCCCCCCCCCCCACACACACACAAAAAGTACGACGTTCATTTGTCCATCCTAAAGGAAATTAATTATTTTTTAACACAACAGATTTAATCCTGGCTCCAGTACTTGTCTTGTATATTTTGTGACGGACATTGAAATATTTGATCTTTTTTCTTCTTGCACCTCTTGGACATTTCTTTCCAGAACTGGATTTCCCAAAGCAAAACTCTTCCACCCATAAAATAAAGATGTTTGATGCAATTTGGATCATTTGGTCAAATCATTCCTAGATGCAGATTACTTAAAATTATTGCCATTTTTTGTGTTTATCCTAATTTCAGTAAATAACCCCTTGATTACAATTGGTTTTCTTTTTTAACACCTTTTTATTCATGTCTAATTGAATGTTAGTTTCTGCTTAGTTGTTCACAAATCATTATCTTAATGTTTTTAAAGACGTGCTTAATTTAAGAATTTTCAATAAAATGTCTTTAAAACATCCTCCTGCAATATTGAAAAAAGAAACATGATCCTTGATCTTTGACTTTTGGAAGTGATCCATGTCACATCAATAAGAAAAATAATTGTATCAAAATTAATTAGAAAGAGGAGGAACTCCACAGTTATAAAGGACAGAATATTAAAAGTTTAAATGGGTTACAGAAAGTTGTAGCCTACTTTAGGAGATCAAGATTTATTTCAAAGTTCAACTTTAAAAACAAATCTCTAAATGCAAGTATGACCACGTCACATTTTAGGGTGCCACACAAGCACCAAAGCTCACTCAGTAGACAGGTTTCTTTTCATTCTTCAGTTTCTATGATTTTATGTTTGGTTCAGCGCTGCGCCAAAAAAATGCAAACAAAATAAATTATCTGACATTTGACATCATGTTCCCCATGGATCGAAATTAATTTTAGGTAACAGATTCAGTCAACACTGACGTCAACAGGTCATGTGATCAAGCAGCGTCAGAAACGCATTACCCCTGGGACACCATGCATCCATTCAGATGAAAATCGTAAACAATTTGTACTCATTTCCCAGCTGAAAACCAGGGCAGGTACTGGAGAAAGACCGTTTAACCCAACCTGCACAAGCTCCCAAAGTCCACATTAAATATTAACAATACAGCAGCCCTTTAAAGACTAATATTGGAAAGGTTCCCAGTTCTTATAGGCCATGTTAAATGTAAATATGAGTTCTCCATCATTTTATACCAGATTTAAGGAACCTGGACAAACCACATACATTCACTCAAAATGGAAGGACAGATTGATACAAGGAAGGGAGGGAGGACCAGGAAAGGAAGGAGGAAGGAAAGAGACATGTAGGGCAGGACGAGCAGAAAAAAGAAAACAAGCAGGTTGGAAGAAAGGGCACAAAAAAGAGACAAGGGGTGAAAAAAAGAAAGGGAGGAAGATAAGCGACGACAGGAAATACAAAGGAAGGACACCAGGGCACAGAGAGGAAAGGAAGCAAGGAAAGAGAACCAAAAATAGAAGGCAGGGAGGAACAATCAAAGAACGGATGGAAAAACAAGAAAAGGAAATGCACAGGGAACAAAAAAGAAATGACTGAAGGAAGGACTCAAGAAAGGAAGCACATAAGGGCTTAAGGCAAGAAAGCCAAGGAAAGAAAAATGGACATTATCAATTAAGGTTGGTAGAAAGGAGGAAGGACACAATGAATTATCAATTTTAGTCAATTAGATGGGGATTAAAGCCTTAAAATACAAGTATTTTAACATGTTTATCTAGACCTAAAGAACATTCTGTACATCTCCAGAACGAGTGGGAACCATGTGATTTTCTAATTTATGGTTGACCTGTAAACGATTTAAAACCTTCAGGCCTCAGCTGCAGTCAAAGCTGCTAGAACAAAGTTACATTCACACGCCACAAAAAAACTGTTTATTAAAAGACATTAACATCCAAAATGATGAAAATGTCTTTGTTTATTTACTTAATATTTATATAATTTTACAAAATAAAAAAATGGAACAAAAAAAGCTAACAAGTCTGTGAGGATTTGAGAAAAAAAAGAAAGCCATTGACAAACAAGGACTACAGTACTTGTGTTTTTCTTTATATATGTACAAGACAATTTTATCCATTTAAATCTCTTGTTTTAAAACGCACAGTACAAAAAGAAAAAAATAATAAACCACTGACAAAAAGAAAAACCATAGCACAACTCTGTCCATCAGTTTTCAATGCTGCAGGTTTCCTTACAACGCCAGGGGGGAGGGGGGCAGGTGGTGATTCGGAGAGGCGGCTGTGGAGGGCGGGGGCCTCGGAAACTAAATAAAACACTTAAAAAAATAAGAAAAGAAAAGCGGATCAGGTGTGAGCTCTGGAAATATCACCCAACATCTTTCAAAGGAAGCGGGACTTCACGCAGCGTCTTTTTTTTAAACTCATGGGAACGGTAACTGTACAAGCGTTGGATAATGAAAAACTTCTGTGCTCGGCGAAAAACGGCACAGTACACAAACACGGCCCCCCCGTGTGTACAAACATGCACGCAGTCACATGACAAACACCTTCCTCACAGTCCAAGCCAGTGAGCTCACTTATATGTCTTTATATATAATAATATATCTATATTTGGTAAAAAATAAACTTCACAACTCTACCAATTAAGAGAATTGTTTCTTCAAACTTAAAATGACGAAAAAAAGGAAGAAAACAGAAAACATTCAACAGCAATTATTATTTTTGGATATTTTGTGTTGGAAGATTAAAGAGGAGGTGAGTTGAGGGTGAGAAATAGAAAACCAGCCTGCCTCCCCCTCCCAACCACCTTCAGATATTACTTCATTCCTTCCATTCAGCTAAGAAAACAGGTGGGAAATAAAAGGAAAATAATACAGGAAATGTTCCTAGTTTTAGAAAACAGTTCTATGTTACATGTAAGTTAAAGAAACAAAAAGAGGTGGAGAGCAGGGTGGGGGTGGGGTTATCACGAAACAAATTCCCAACACTCAACATTTCCCCTCCTAATTTTTATAACCATCTTCAGCTCCAGCGTTTGGGCCCCTCCTGTCCCTCCTTGCTTCTTTAGCACAGCACCTCCTCTGGCTGCAGTCGGGACTGCAGGGAGCGGCTGGGCCAAGAGACAGGGGAGAGAAATCTCAGCAGGAGGAAGAGGGAGCTTCACATGTGGACACTGTTTCGCAGAAGACGTGATGAGCCCTAACCCCTCCTCTCGGCTCGCCAACGTTGTGGGAGGAGGAAGAGGAGGAGGTCCTGTCAGTGGATGTTAGTTCCCCCCCCAGTTGTAGCTGTTGTATGCCGGCTTGTTTATCTGAGACTTCTGCTGAATGGAGGCGTTCTGGCTACGCTGTCCGGTGCCGCTCTGTCAAGACACGAGAGAAAACAGACCATCAGGGGGGTTCATTTAGTCAATTTTCAGCTTATTTTATGTTGCATTGCTCTGCAAAACAAGGTCATACCCCTTTTAATTGTTCTCATTTTGCCATGTCAGATTTTATGTGATAGATCATCACAAAACAGTGCAAAAACGAAAAGTGTAAGGGAAATCAAAATCATTGCAGAACCACCTTTTCTGCTACAGTTGAAACTGTGAGTCCTTTGGGGTTTTAACCACTAATTTTTACTCATTCTTCTTTGTAAAATAGCTCTAGCTCAGTCAGAATGGATGGTGAGTAGCTGAACATCAGTTTTCAATTCTTGCCAAAGATCCTCAATTGGATTCAAGTGTGGACTTTGACTAAGCCATTCTTACACATGAGTATGCATTGATCTAAAACATTCAAAATATCAGGACATTTTCTAGTAACACTTAAAATGATGAAAAGGATATTTCATCTCTTACATTATAACCTCTGGAAACCAGATCATGTTCTACACACGTTTAGACCAATACAACCACTTTATTGGACTTCAAAATGTAGAATATGTATATTCATATTGAGGTCCAACTGAGTTCGAACATACCCTTTGCTTATACAGTTTAAATATTTACACACTGTATAAAAACTCATTTTTTCCCCTTACTGTCTGACATGAAATCACACTGAACATCTCCTGTTTTAGGCCAAAATTATTTCAATTTGCCACAAAATGAGAATTTTTCTGCTTTCAAATTCCCTGGGACTGAGATCAATGCTTTCTGATGGCCACTCCAAAACACTGACTTTGTTGTCCGTAAGTCACTTTGTAAGCACTTCAGTGCTGTACTTAGGGTCACTTTAAATTTGGAAGACACAGCCAACCCACTTCCTTGCTAAAGACCTATGGTGTTGCTTCAAAATTTCCACATCATCTATTTTTCATAAGTGCACCAATCGGTATTGCAGCAAAAAAAACCTACAACATGGTGCTGCTACACCTTCACTTTAAAGATGAGGTGCTTTCAGGCTCGCAAGCTTCACCTTTTTTCTCCAAATGCAACAAACGTTTACAGCCAAACAGTTTCATTACATCAGACCAAAGGAGATGTTTTTCTTTTGTTCTGGAGTTGAAAAACATTTTTACACTAAAACACGAGGCTGGAAACTCCCATGCTGTATATACGGGCCTATAATTATAATACCTGGCCATCTTGCTGGAGGTGGTGGTGCAGAATCTGAGAGTGGGGCTGTTGGTGCGGGGTCAGGATGTGCATGAAGGGGGCTGGAGCATAGCCAGCGGCAGCCGGAGGGTTGATGGGCCCACCGGTCCCCAGCGCCGAGGGGAGGCTGAAAGAAGCTGCTGGCGTCCCAGCGTGGAAACCCTGCTTTTCAAACGACTGCGGGAACAAGCCCAAAGTAGGAAAATCATGACATTGCAGCTCGCCTGCAAAGGTCTTCGTCATATGTTTCATAACAGAGGAAGATCAGACTCATTAACTGTAGTTACCTGCGTCTTTGTATAAACAGATCCTGAAATATCCGGCACTCCTGTGTTGCTGGATGTCACAGAAACCCCTGCAGAAACAAGCGAAACATTACAAACTTCATCTAAAAACTAAAAGAACTGAATGTCACCTTCTTCCATCAAAATAACTGACAAGTTAAATGGTTGCGTTCATAGTCAACCCACAATACATTACACGGTTAAAAAGAAGACAGCGATGGAATGAAAAAACATCTCAAACGCTGACAAATCCTCAGCTTCAACATCTATGTTCATGTTCATAGATGATTTCAGCAGATTTGCCCTTTCTAAGGATACTGAGGGACAAAAAAAAGGAGGAATAGAGGTAAACAGTGTTACAGTGAATCATCCCGTGTGTGTGTGTGTGTGTGTGTGTGGTGTTTGCAGCCATGTTTGCTCCAACTACACAATAAAACCCCTGCATCAATACTCAAACACTGAATGGGGTCAATTTGTGTGCAAAACACAACACAGAAGGAGGTAACTCTACTATCTTTAGGCCAGAAGCACATTGACATTCAGATGTTCCTGCCTTCAGTTCTTCAAGCTGGATCAAGTATGTTAAAGGAAGGAGGAGGAAGCCATTTATTTTAAATCTGTGAATATAACCACCGGACAAACAAAGGTCTAGTCAACACAGCAACTCCAGGCTTGAACGCATTTTTAAATTTTCACTGTAAGATAAGCTAAAAAACATTTTGGAGCATTTTATGTCAAAAGAATCCTCAATTAATATATATTATTAGTTATATTTTACTATTAATTACCAATATTTATTACAGTTATGAGCAGCCATCATCTTACCTGCAGTAGAAGGTTTGAATGCTCCCAGTTTACATTAAATATGAAGCTTTCATGCGGTAGGCAAGAAATCAATATTCAAAAAAATAAATGAGGAAAAATACTAACAATAAATCGACTTTTTGTAGTTCAAGCAAAAACGTAAAATTATTTTAAGGAAAGTTACTTCTGATTTTGTAAAGCAACATTTATGTTGCTGATGTATTTCTAGGACTGCCAGTCTCTGACCTCTGGTTTTTCCCTTGTATAATCTGGCTCAGGTTCTCTTCATGTTGCATCTAATTTTATAAGAATTTGACTTCACTGTGTCATAGCTGCTGTTGGAGATTAGAGTAGGGGTTGTCCCAAGTGTGGCCATTTGCCACCCTTGGAATAATTTTGTGTGGTCCCCGACCGTAGTTCAAGAATAGTTCAAATTTGACCCTCCAGCAAATGGAGCTGAGGCAGATAAAGACTTTCTGTAATTATTTTTATTACAAATTTATATCTCCTTGAATTTAAATAAGTACTTCCGTCAAAAAAGTTTTTGTCGGCGTTTGTCCGTCCGTCTGTTTGCAAAATATCTCAAAAACGTATGAACGGATATGGATGAAACTTTCAGACGAGGTGCATATTAGGACAAGGAACATATTTTGGTGGTGATGCGAAGCATCATGTGTATTTTTATCACTGCCAAATCATAGGACAACGTTGAATTCCCTCATGGGTCCTCACCCCGTCAGCAGCTGGCATGGAGCAGCCAGGAGTCATCCAGATTATAGCTCATCAGAATATATAAAGGCTGACATGCGTCAACGACCCCTACTGCCTTGGCAAAGGTCTGCTCTCTAGTTCTTTTATTAGTTGAATTTTACTGCTTTTAATACTACAGGTAGTACCACAAACATCCAATGACTCTTTACTCAAAAACAGACTAACTGGAGAGTAAACCTGGATAAACAGAATGAGGGTTTTTGAAGGAAGTTTTAGTTTTAGCTGGAAATGGACAAAAATCTTTTTTAAATCGACAGAAAACAAACATTCAACCCAAAAAGTTCAGTAACTATACAACTTTCCTTTATTAAGGCGAATGTCTGAGAACCTTTTGCAAACCTACAATATTTGGTTCTTCTCTACTTTGTTTCATAAAAAGTTTCTTTTATT
>JAHHUM010003113.1:0-47607 GCA_036173005.1 Crenichthys baileyi | reverse complement strand
TGGGGTGGCGCACAATGTGACTTCAACGGACGAACCTGGCATCCTCTGTTATACGAGATGGAGATTTTTACAGAGACGTCTTTAGGCGAGCCAGGATTAATTGTCCTTAGTCTTCGGGTAAGACTGTATTAGGTCATCAATTTCAGACCTCCTCCTTTACGTACCGCTCTAACAGTGGTTATATAGCCCATGTGTGCAGTCTATATCTGTCACTTGAGGGGGATGGAAATAGACTTCCACTGGAGGACAGATGCTCTAAATTGGTCTTTGCACAGTGGCTGCTGTCTTTAGGAAAACAAGCTACATATAAAGACTTCCCACAATCACCTTGATAATTGTATTGGGTTTTAGAATTGACTATGTAGTTCCAATATGTAATCAATTAGTGTGACATGTGTAAAGTGTTTTAACCTAATGCTCCTCTGATTTTTCTCAGAGCACGGTACTTATGTTAGTTAGCCATCATCATATATTTAATAGAAACATTTTTGCCTCGTTTTATAGATTCCTCATAGGGAAAACTACAGGTCAATTTATTCCCAGTCCATATAAGGACATCTCAGCCATAATGTCTCGGAGCAGAGTAGTTTCAGCAGTTTAGGTCAGCTGCCACTGCAGCTGATCTGTATTGATGCTGCTTCAGCGAGCATGGTCAAAGTAAAGAAAACAGAAGTCACTACAAGTCCACTGGACCTCAGACAGTAGTTAGAATTGGAAAATCAAGTTGTAGCAAGACTTGACAGATGCTGTTCTTTGACACTTTCCAACTAATCTGACTGAACTTGAACTATTTTGCAAAGAACTGGCAAATATTTTTGTCTAAATATATAAAGCTGCTAGACACATAACCTAAAAGACTTGCAGTTTTGATTGCAGTCCATGGTTCTTCTTCAACGTATTCTTTTAGCTGGGCTGAAAACAAATGTATGCCACACTTTTCAGATTTTATTGGTAAAATATTGTGACAACCACATAATGTCATCATTTACCATGCAGTTCACAATTATTTGCATATATTTGCTGGTCCATCTTCTAAAATCCAAATGAAACCCACTGAAATTTGTGGTTGTCACGTGACAAAATGGGAAAAAGATCAATACTTTTGCATGGCACTGTGTATGCTATTTTCCTTTGACACCAAGGACCCGGTATAGTATCGCGATATAATCAGCACAGTCATACAAACATGGGGGTAAACCCTGCATACTCATTAAAATTCTCCACTAAACTAATAATGGATTATTCTTCAGAAATAGGAGAGGCAGTCATAACGATTTCTTTCTTGCTTTTTTAAGCCATCTTTTCTGGCATAGCTATATATGGCTTTTATGTGTTTGTGTCACTGACAGAATCTAAAAGCTGTGTTGGCTGTTGTTCGTGAAATGAATGAAAGTATTGTTTAAAAACGAAATCAGTTGAACTGTTTACGTGTAATGTTCTGCTCTGACAGCTCAAAGCTCTGCTGTAATTGTTCTCTATCGCCCGATTATGAATTGCTGTCTGCTGCGATCAGCTTGCTCTGCTGCTTACATCACTGATTTTGTCATTGTGTTTGCTATTTTAATCTCTCAGTGTGACACAGCAGCAAAGCGGTACTGGTCCTCGCGTTAAGCTGCTGTTTTCTGAGTATTTGTTTGAATTTTTTGATAATCCTTATTTGGGGCTTCTAAATATAAACATTTTGGAGCAGCTGTGGTGTTGATATGTTTCAGTGAAGGAAAGTAGTCTTGTACTCCGCACCTGTACAATACCTACTCTACTATTTACGGTAACAATTGTCAATGAATATGATTTATAGTGCGATGAGAAGTATTTGCCCTTTTATAGATTTACTTACTTATTTGTCACACCAAAATGTTTGAACTTCAAACAAACAAGCAAAAAAAGCTCTCCAAACCAATCTAGTACTATGTGAAAAAATAATTGCATCCTTTGTTAAATCATAATGTAGCATTATAGAAATATAGATTTCTATAAATATGCAAGACAGTAATCTAGTGCCACGTCTGGGCAATTGAGACGCCTGGGTATAAAAGGAGCTGCAGAGATCCGTTCCCCAGGTTGCCTTCCCTCTATATTTCCTCTGCATACATCACTTTGGGGACATAGGCGGTCCATTTGTGGGCATGGTGTGTCCTGTGCTACTGAAAAAACTGACTTTTTGGTTTAATAAAATATATTAAATTAATGAATTAGCTTTTACACTGTAATATTGTGTTTCAGAGATAACAGGAATTTATAACGTAAAACATATTTCATTCATGTAATAAATGAACTCTGAAGAAAGAGTAAGTTTTAATATTGAATTGCTCCTGGAATTTACATGTTTAACGCTCTCGCCACATAAACTTGAAAATACTAAGTAACTTTTAATTTGAAAGTGTATTTTGTGTTTGAAACCACACATGCGCATTTGGACAGAAAAGCCCGCCATGGTTAACGTTGACGGTAGCCAAAGAAGACTGTGGGTTAGTGTGTCACGGAGGTGGTGCTGGACTGGGCTGTGTGAGCTTGGGTGAAACGTAAGTAACTGCATTTTTGTTTAAAGTTTGTGATAGCATATTGGTACTTGAGATAGTTTCAATCTCGTGTGCATTAATTTTAGTTTTAATCATGTTTGCTAAGGCGACCAGATTAAAGACAATAGCATCCACACCTAGTGCCACATGTACAGGAGAGCTACGCTAACGTCAGCTGTTCCACTTTATTTAGTGAAGCTACAGTTATGCTTGGTATATCAGTCGAGTAATTGAAGCTAACGCACTACATTAAATATTTTATTTAATGTAGTGAACAGTAATTCAGTTAATGTAAAAAATTTCACGCCACACACAACTAACGGCTTTAAAGTTATCGAAGAGATGGAGATTAATGTTTGTCAAAGGCAGAACGCTCAAGCGGAAACAAGTTATCTTGAGTAACTTAATGTAGCTGGTAATGATTAGCTTTATTTCAGTGACTAAGTTAAGTTATTTAAATGCACAAGATGCTAATTGATGCTAAAAGATCCCCTTAAATCAAATTATGTAACTTGATTGACCATTTAACCAAGTAAAGGCTCTCATGTGAGTCCAGCAAATTCAGTTGTATAATTTTTGTTACTCAGAGTGTGAGTTCATTTGTAATTTGTTAGTTAAACAAAATTCTCATAAATGTGTTTTGCTTTTTATCAACAGGAAGCAGAAGGGTATTACAGTGAGTTGTGTTTGGCCCAGGAGCCAGTTGAGTAGAAACGGAGAGCTTCCCAGGAGGAGTCGTTTGTCTCAGGCTGCAACATTAATCTCGTTCAGGTATGTGGAAATCTAGGTATGCATGATTTAAGATTCGTGTTGTTTTTTTCTCTATTCTCTATTGTGTTATGTAATTTTAAAAATGTTGCTTGATGTTTTGATCATTGTTTTAACATCACAAATTTTGTCTGTTCTTTTACAGAGTGACGCTATTCTTAGGACGAGCCAATACAGTAGACCGTTGAGGTCTAGGGAGGAGGACATTGACAGGTGTCCGCGCTTGTGTCATCAGGGAAAAACAGTAGGCCTCCTATGCTATGAGATGGTCATGCAAAAATTGCAAGTTTAGGACATCAAAACATTTAGACCTCTTAAAGCATTATAGATTGAAACATCTACACATCGGTCAGGCACTCCCCTGTTTGTACTCGGATTGTCCTTGCTCCTTTAAAGGTTGGGGTGCACTTCGCACACATTTGTCTAGAGATCACACACAAACAGAACAGTTGGAGCAAATTGTTTCATTTTGATGTCTTGTATGTAATTCGACTAATTTTAACACAGAGAAGCAATATTTTGAACACCTTGGAGTTCATCTGAAAAAACACGAAACTGTTCACTGTGTTTTTAAAGACTGTGACTACACTACTAATATATATTCAACTTTTGCTTCACCTAAAAGTAGGAAGCACAATCCTCACTGCCTTCAAGATTTTAAACTTGCTGTATTTCAGACATATTCAAGTCAGGCAACAGAGAGTAGTAGTTTATTCGTAGATAAAAGTGATGTCACTTCTGATGAAACGCTTGTTAAAGAGGGTGAAGATTTAAGTAAAGTCATTGTTGATCATCTTGGTTCATTATTACTTAAATTAGACTGCATCTTCAATGTGCCGAGTAGATGTATAGATGAGATTGTAGAGGAGCTTCAGTTTATTACTTGTTCAGCATCAGCACCCGTCCTCAAAAACATTTTCCATGACACATTAGAAAAACATAACTGCACCATAGAAGATTTGGTGAGAAAAGATTTGGTAAATAGCATTTCCCAATTAAACCCTCTTAGTTCAGCCTTAAGTGAAGAAGGTCCTCTTGGCACAGCATATCAGAGAAATAAGTACTTCAAGGAACATTTCTCTATTGTTGAACCATTAGAGTATGTAACAACTTCTGTATTTTTGGTTTTACCACCTCGCTTCCATGCTGATATCTTCACTTCTTCAAAGTGGGGGGCTGATAACCAGCATCTATCTTGGTTAATACATTGACTATGACCTCATACAATCCCACTTGCAAGGAACATTATTGTGCACTCTTATCAAATCATGCCCTTGTTCTTTGTTTTCTCTTGGAGTTCTCCTCCACATAGGTTGTGATGATGTCTGCCCCCATTCAACTACGGGTTATTATTGAAGAGACTCAAGTTCACAAGTTAACCCTACCAGATGGAATTCCTAGCACTGTAGACGAACTGTTGACAGCTGTGCAAGATCATTTTCAAATCAGAGGCCGTTTTGCAGTTATGTACATGGACAAAGAGTTTGATAACCAATTCTTCTCGCTAATTTCAATGGATATGGTTAAGGACAAAGACACAATCAAACTAGTTAAAACAGAACCTTCTGTTATTCTCACACTGACTCCTGTTGATGAAGCCACTACTTCCTCCCCTTCGGTGGCACTGGACCAGTCTTTCCAGGATGAGAGTTCCTCCCTTAGTTCATCAGACACCATCATTTTATCACAGCCACCAGAGCAGCGATCAGAATCTTGGCCAACTACTCTTGTAATACCCACCTTTTCATTTGATGTCGAGATGCTCCTTCTTGTAGGAAATAGGGCTTATGAAAGTGATGGCTCACTCCTTCAGAATCCAAGCATGAACTCTGACATACTTCAGAGACTTGCTGAAGCAATATTCCACTATACTGCCTATCCCACTGGTCTTCAAATACTGGCAGTAGTAGAAGATCTAACAAAGAAGCATCCATGCCTAAGGGAGCCTGGAACCTCATTTTCGGGTATGTGTACGGATGGCAGCAACGTCTCAAATACAAGATGGCTAATTAGCGCTCTAAAATGAGAAGAAATGTAGTACCTTGTCCTGAGCTTGACATCAACTCATTGAAAAGGAAATCTCCTGGGGAGAAAAATCCTGAAAAAAACTGCAAGAGACCGAAGAGAGCAGAGGTGAATTACGTTCCTCCACATCCAAGTAGAGAAACAAGTGAAAGTCTGGAGATGGAGAGACAGGAGCTTCTTCATGGGGTTAAGAGGAAGAACAACACTAAAGTGATTCAAGAAAAAATGGCCAAAACATTCTCCTGTCGAAGGCTTGAGGTTGTGAGTGATAGTCCAGCTGCTGCTGACTTCCAAGAGAGATGGCCTGCTTTGTTTTGTGAAGCTGAGGTAGGTAAATATGTAAACCCCAACATTTTAGTACCTGCTTGATTAATCCACCATTAATATTTAAACGTTTTAAAATGGACACCCTTATGCTTGAACATGGTGTTCATTATGGACAATCCGTGACTAGCACAGAAGTCCAATAACAAAACACCACTCGGATTCAGATCGGGGAGGCCATTCCTCCCGATCATGCCTCCCCAGGTGTCACTGTCGTTTCCCACGTGGGCGTTGAAGACCCCCAGCAGAATAATGGAGTCCCCGGGAGGGGCACTATCCAGCACCCCCGACAGGGACACCAAGAAGGCCGGGTACTCCGCACTACCGCTCGGCCCGTAGGCCAAAACAACAGTCAGAGACCTATGCCCGACCCGAAGGCGCAGGGATGCGACCCTCTCATCCACCGGGGTAAACCCCAACACGAGACGGCTGACCTGGGGGACAACAAGCAAACCCACCCCAGCCCGCTGCCTCTTCCCGTGGGCCACTCCAGAGTAGAAGAGAGTCCAGCCCCTCTCAAGGAGATGGGTTCCAGAGCCCACGCTGTGCGTGGAGGCGAGCCCGACTATTTCAAGTCGATATCTCTCGACCTCCCGCACAAGCTCAGGCTCCTTCCCCCCCAGCGAGGTAACATTCCACGTCCCTAGAGCCAGCCTAAGCATCCGGGGATAGGGCCGCTGAGGTCTCCACCTTCGTCCGCCAGCCAATCCTCTTTGCACCGGTTCCTCACGGTTCCCCATGCAGGTGGTGGGCCCACTGGGGGATGGCCTCGCGTCTCTCGTTCGGGCTTGGCCCGGCCGGGTCCCGCAAGGAGCAACCCGGCCACCAGACGCTCTCCGACGAGTCCCGACCCCAGGCCTGGCTCCAGGGTGGGACCCCGGCTCCGCCGTACCGGGCAATGTCACGTGCCTCGATATACTTGTCCTCATGAAGGATCCTTGTGTTCAAGCATAAGGGTGTCCGTCAGTGCACTTGGCACCAGGACACCCTAGGCAGGAGGTCAATGATCGACTTTGTTGTCGTATCATCAGACCTTCGGCTGCATGTTTTGGACACTCGGGTGAAGAGAGGGGCTGAGCTGTCCACTGATCACCACCTGGTGGTAAGTTGGATCCGCTGAAGGAGGAGAAAGCCGGACAGACTTGGCAGGCCCAAGCGCATAGTGAGGGTCTGCTGGGAATGCCTGGCGGAGCCCTCGGCCAGGGATGTATTCAACTCCCACCTCCGGGAGAGCTTTGACCAGAATGTTGGAGACATAGATTCCGAGTGGACCATGTTCTCCGCATCTATTGTCGATGCTGCTGCCCGTAGCTGCGGCCGTAAGGTCTGCGGTGCTTGTCGCGGCGGCAATCCCAGAACCCAGTGGTGGACACCGGCAGTAAGGGATGCTGTCAAGCTGAAGAAGGAGTCCTATCGGCTGTGGTTGGCTTGTGGGACTCCTGAGGCGGCTGACGGGTACCGTGAGGCCAAGCGTGCTGCGGCCCGAGCTGTGGGAGAGGCAAAAACTCGGGCCTGGGAGGAGTTTGGTGAGGCCATGGAGAAGGACTACCGGTCGGCCTCGAAGCGATTCTGGCAACCGTCCGGCGCCTCAGGAGGGGGAAGCAGTCCTTCGCGAACACTGTTTATAGTGGGGGTGGGAGGCTGCTGACCTCGACTGGGGACATTATCGGGCGGTGGAAGGAGTACTTCGAGGATCTCCTCAATCCTGCCATCACGCATTCCCTGGTGGAAACAGAGGCTGGGGACTCGGGGTTGGACTCTTTCATCACCCAGGCTGAAGTCACCGAGGTGGTTAAAAAGCTCCGTGTTGGCAAGGCTTCGGGGGTGGATGAGATCCACCCTGAGTACCTCAGATCTCTGGATGTTGTGGGGCTGTCATGGTTGACACGCCTCTTCAACATTGCATGGCGGTCGGGGACAGTGCCTCTGGACTGGCAGACCGGGATGGTGGTCCCCCTTCATAAGAAGGGTGACCGGAGGGTGTGTTCCAACTACAGGGGGATCACACTCCTCAGCCTCCCTGGTAAGGCCTATGCCAGGGTATTGGAGAGGAGAGTCCGGCCGACAGTCGAACCTCGGCTTCAGGAGGAGCAGTGTGGTTTTCGTCCCGGCCGTGGAACACTGGACTAGCTCTATACCCTCTACAGGGTACTCGAGGGCTCATGGGAGTTTGCCCAACCGGTTCACATGTGTTTTGTGGACCTGGAGAAGGCATTCAACTGTGTCCCTCATGATGCCTTGTGGGGGGTGCTCCAGGAGTATGGAATCGGGGGCCCTTTATTAGGGGCCATTTGGTCCCTGTACGAGTGGAGCAGGAGTTTGGTCCGCATTGCCGGCACTCAGTCGGACCTGTTCCCGGTGCATGTTGGACTCCGGCAGGGCTGCCCTTTGTCACCGGTCCTGTTCATAACTTTTATGGACAGGATTTCTAGACACAGCCAAGGGCCGGAGGGGGTCTGGTTTGGGGACCAGTGGATTTCGTCTCTTCTTTTTGCAGATGACGTGGTCCTGCTGGCCCCCTCTAGCCAAGACCTACAGCATGCGCTGGGGCGGTTCGCAGCCGAGTGTGAAGCGAAGATCAGCTCCTCCAAGTCCGAGGCCATGGTTCTCGACCCTAAAAGGGTGGCTTGTTCTCTTCAGGTTGGAGGGGAGTTCCTGCCTCAAGTGGAGGAGTTCAAGTATCTCGGGGTCTTGTTCACGAGTGAGGGAAGAATGGAGCGGGAGATCGACAGACGGATCGGTGCGGCTACCGCAGTAATGGGGGCGCTTTGCCGGTCCGTTGTGGTGAATAGAGAGCTGAGCCGAAAAGCGAAGCTCTCAATTTACCGGTCGGTCTACGTTCCTACCCTCACCTATGGCCATGAACTTCGGGTCATGACCCAAAGAACGAAATCCCGGATACAAGCGGCTGAAATGAGCTTCCTCCGTAGAGTGGCCGGGCACTCCCTTAGAGATAGGGTGAGGAGCTCGGCCATTCGGGAGGGGCTCGGAGTAGAGCCGCTGCTCCTCCACATCGAGAGGAGCCAGTTGAGGTGGCTCGGGCATCTATACCGGATGCCTCCTGGACGCCTTCCTCGGGAGGTGTTACAGGCACATCCCACCGGGAGGAGGCCCAGGGGACGGCCCAGGACACGCTGGAGGGACTATGTCTCTCGGCTGGCCTGGGAACGCCTTGGGCTCCCCCCGGAGGAGCTGGAGGAGGTGTCTGGGGAGAGGGACGTCTGGGCGTCTCTGCTGAGTCTGCTGCCCCCGCGACCCGGTTCCAGATAAGCGGAAGATGACGAGTACGAGTACGTTTTAAAATGACCTGCACAGAATCCACCCTCCCTTCATTCTGGAACACACTATTTAGCCCAGTTTCTGATGTTGTGATCTTTTGTCATTTCAGATCAAGGAAGAATTCAGGAGAATTACTACAATTTCTTTGGAGCAGACCTTCATGTTCAAACTCGACCACTACACACCAAAACTTACTACCCTGATGAAGGGCAAGGGAGGTGTTGTGGGGACCAAACTGAGGCCATTCCTGGACAAATTAGGTGAGGTGTGTAGGGCAGTGCCCAACTCAGAATTTTGTCAGTCAAATCACATGGCCAGTTCATAGTTCAGGTATTTAAGCACATTGCAAGGTATCAATTCTGCCAGGCTGCTTAAGCACTGTTGGCCACTCCCTGCACACTCCGATGTGCACTTTCTGTTTTCATTACAGTTTTGTTGTTTTTAGTAATTGTCTTTATAAAGTTTATAGCCTTCTATGTTGTTGCATACATGTGTGAATAATGATACACTTAAGTTTATCATTCCCTTTACATGTAATTTGCCCCAGAGGTGTGTACATAATGTATTTAGCACAATTCCTCAGAGCTGGTAGCTTCTATGGCCTATCTATCCATACATGGCTCTTGCTTTTTATGCTTAAATCAGTGCTCATTGCGCGCGCGTTGCATGCTTATGTGTTCTTGCCTGATAGTTTGTTTTGTATGAATTACGGTTCAGTATTGAAACAGAATTATTCTGTTCACAGAGCCTTATCATTGAGATGAGACGTGAAGCCGTTATCCGCAGCCTCATACTGTACCTTGGCGAGAAAGAAGAGGAACTTTTTGAAGATTGTCTGGTAAAGCACAATTTGTTGTTCTTCAATAACCTGTTTAAAATGTAAGTGTTATTATTTAAAATGCAATTAAGCATTAAGGTAATACCACTTATTGCAGTGACTTTAGCTAAACGATTAATTATTTTGACGTGTGTTCAACCTAGCGTTCAAAGCTCTTTTTGTCTCCGGATTCAACAATCTATTTCTTTTGGTTCAGTTCATTTTCGGGTTGACACAATTGCCACTTAATTAAAGAAAACTTTACAAAACATCTTCATCGACACACTGACATGCTGACAGTCAGAAAATTGCTAACTCTCCTGATACACACACCTGGGCTCATTACCTGGAGCTTTACTTCTCTGTTTTTGACCAAAACCCCACCTGTTGTTTAAACATAAAAACTGCATATACATGCATGCATGGACAGTTTATTCCATAAACAAAAAATGAAAAACTTAGACAATGGCTCCAGCACCACTCTTACACAAAATTAGCATGTGAACAGTTTTTTTTTTCTTTTAAATGTGGGTAAACTTGCTAAATATAGGTTATTGACTCTTGCCAGGATGAGACGAGTTTGCCTTATGTAAACTTAATTCAGTGTAATCAGTGGTATGCTTATTGATTTTTAGCACAGGTGTGCATTTTGCCCCAATACTGAAGTCACTTTGAATGATTCAAAGAATTCTAGCTTTATTTGTTTAACGGTAGCATTTCTTTTTCTTATGTTTTTTGTATATTTAATCCAGGTGGATAGCCGCAGTGATGCCACTCGGCACATCCTCAAAATCCTGGTCGTCCATGGGGCTGATGGAGAGGATCCTGTAGATGTGTCCATCCTTCTTGAAGGCAAGGAGATATTGTCAGGATGCGGTACTACTGCTAAAGCTTGTGCACTGCTTATGGGACTAATTTATGCCCTCAACCTTGCGGATCCGCCAGAACTGCGCTACACTTTTGAGGTGTTTCAGAAAATGTTCCTAGAGCTGGATGGGATTAAATTGTCCCCAAAAGTACAAACTTTAAAATTGAAGTTACTGTCTTAAATGCTGTCATCACAGCAATCACGTCACCTCTTTTGGAGCCTCCATTCACATACAGCAGTATAGCAGCTTGTCTTGATGTAGACCTTCACTGTTGAGATACACATTTGCAACAAAAAAAAAGGACAAAAAAAACTTTTTTCTTTTTGTAAAACGTTAAATATAAAATGGAGTTTTAAGTGATGTTCTGTTTTTCATACAGTTATGAAGAATTGGCACCTGAGTTCAAATGTGCCCTGGCTAACTAATGTTGGAAAGTTTTTCTGATTTGAAAAAGTTTCCCATTTTTGTGTAAACTAAAGGGCCCTGGTTTTTCTGTATGCTATGGAAGAAGTTAACATTTTATTCTGTTTTTTTCTATGTTTCAGCTGTTGATATTAGAATGCCTAAAGGTTTTAATGCATACTTAAAAGTGCACTAATCCAGAAGCTGGTTAAACGTTACAATGTTTTTAATATTTGGATAGCACAATTGCGGATTAGTGATTTAGGGTTTATTTTTTTTGAAACAAATGCTGTTTAGAAATTGTCAATATTACCTTACTTTGTCGGTTTAGACCAAACCTCATCTTCTTTTAGTCATGTGATATGTCCCATTTTTTTGGCTTCTGGGTTTTTAAACAGTTAAATCTCCATTCACCCAAACTTATATGTAATATTTTGTTTTAAAAAAATATATGTTGGAGATTAAATTGTTTAAAAAACGTCATACTTGTTTTAGTAGACCTATCGATGGGGTTCTTTTAAGTGTTGTTAATGACGGTCATGCCACTGTTACTGAGATTTAAAATTTGTTGAAGAATTTGAAGTGAACATTCATGTGTGTTCATAAATAAACAGTATATTTTAACTGTATTTTTTTTGTGATTTTGTGATATACCTATTTTAAATGCATTGAAAAAAACATATTTGAAAACATTTATCAAAAAAAAAGGGAAACCTTACATAAAATTATAGTGAGTAAATCAACTAATTAAAATGAGTAATGAAATGTTTTAATTACAAATAAAAAATACTCAATTAATTCATAACATGAAATACTACAGATTTTTAATATTTTCTTAATTTTTGAAAGTTTCCGACTGAAAAAATTAAAAAGACTTTACTTAATTATTTCAAATAAATGTAACTTCTAACTGTATTATAATGAAGTAACATTTACTTAATATCTTCACAACTGTAAAGTGTAATGGTACGTATACTTTACTTGATGCTGGAAAGTAAGTTATACTTGATTTTGTAGCAGTAACATTTACTAAAAAAGTGTTATTCAAATTGTTACGAGGATTTTATTAAGTAAATCTTACAAGTTATTTTTTTTCAGTGGCCAGAGGGCTCATTTCTTCCATCCTGCTTGTCCTGTGTCTGTGTGTGTGAGAACCTGCATGGATTAGCAGTGATCAGCTGATTGAGCTCTGTGTGCCACTTAACGGGTCACCAGCTGATTCGGAGCAAGTCGCTGCTGTCCTGTCTCCAGCAAACCACTGCTATGTTTTGAATTTATCGGCATCAGTTCCTCTCTGGACGCGTGGGTTGGCCTCCAGTGGAGTCCAGCCGTGTCTTGAAGACGGCCTGGCTAATGGTTATACAGCCGAACGGTGCACCATAATAGGTCTAGCTGATTCTTTTTAATGGACAGTTTGTAGTGGGTTTTTTGAATGCAATTTTGTAAGTGATTTATTTTGTAAAATTTGGTTAGAGGTGTAGGTCCTCTAATTATTTCATCCCCTTTTCAGTGGCTGAGGACCGGTGGTGGAGCTGGTGGTCAGGCGCTGTGTTGTGTGGAGATTTTGTTCACATGTGTGTGGATCACGTGCGTCTGGGTGCTGTAAGATTTTCTTTTGCATGTTTATTGTCATTATTTTGGTGGATGCTTCCTATTCCTTCTGGCTCTGATCCAACTGGCAATCTTAGCTCCTGATCAGGTACCCTTCCCCCTTTTTGGATGGAATGGTTTTTTTATTGCTAATTTTAAATTTATGTTAAATAAATTGGTGTTTTAAAACTTGAAACCACATCTCATTTGTCCCAGGTAATAACGAACGTGTGTGCCTTAGTGGGTAGGATTCTCTGGGTGAAATTCCCAGGGTGGCGTTGCTGAACTCATTTTAGAGTGCAATGTTTCATCAGCTATGGTAATCCCAGCTCTCCCACAAGTACTGCCACATAACATTTGGCGTGCGTTGGCAGGATTTTACTCTTAAGAACAGTGAGACATGTTGCAGTTTGGTTTTATGTTTTTGTCTTTTTTCTTGTGGTTTTAACATTGTATTCTTGTGTGCAGGTAGGAGTGTTTGGAGACAGGGCAGCGGTGGTCCCCGGCAGATTTTCTCAAGGGTTGGGTGAGGTGTTCTAGTAGCAATTTAGGTTTGTGGTAATCATGGAAGAAGAAATACGGGAACCGACAGAGTTGGTTGCAAGGCTGACAATGAGCAGCTGCAACAGGGAGAGGCTGGCTCATGTACTTAATCATCTCTATCTTTAGCATCATCTACTCCCCTTCCAATGGCTAATCTCCCTGTATCAGAGAGATTGATTTTTGTGCCCAGAGATAGGAAGTGTCCCATTTTTAGAGGAAGGAAAGGCATATGGTTAAATGAGTGGATGGAAGAAATACAGGTGTGTATGAGGGCTCGGCATTTGTCTCAGTCTGAGCAGCCGTTTTTACTATTTGACCACCTAGAGGGAGAGGCCAGAGAAGAAATAAGGTATCGCTCTGGGGCAAAAAGAGAGGACCCTGCCAGGATGTTTGCCATTTTACAGGAGTTTTATGGCTGCTCAGAGTCAAATGTCACTCTTCAGAAGGCGTTTTTTTCCAGGAGACAACAAGAAGGAGAGACTCTTCAGGAGTTCTCTCTCGCATTGATGGGTCTCATGGAGCAAGTGAAGCAGTGCGCACTTGCACATATGCCAAATGCTTGGGCTCTTTTAGGGATCAATTTGTTGAATGTGTGTTGAATAGCTCTTTGCATCACGAGTTGAAGCAGTTGGTGCATAGGGGGCCTGGAAGTACTTTGCTTGATGTTAGTGTCGAGGCAATCCAGTGGGTGAAGGTGAAGGGTTACCTGAGGGTGGGAGGGACCGTAGTCAATCGGTCCCCTCAGTGCATGGTGCTCAGTATGGTCTTCATGGTGGCCCCCAAGCAATTTGCTGTTTCATCAGCATTTGAGATGAGTCAAATCAGAGAGATATTAAAGACTCAGCAGGAGGAGCTTCATCAGCTTACTGAAAGCCTTGCTCAACCTCGTTCTGCTTTGATGCTGGAAAACTAGAGCCCACTGAACTGTAGAGCCACAGTTTGGGTGGGGTCGCTACTGGCTCCCAAGTTTCTTTAGGTTGCTTGGATGGTTCTAGGTTGATTTCGACATGTCCCTATGTGGATGTGGACATGGGTGGAGTGAAGGTTCCCTGTTTGGTGAACACTGGTTCCATGGTGTCGATGGTTTCTGAGAGCTTTTTCCGCCAGCAATTGGAGCCTTGGGGCCAGGAGTGCCTCCGCTCATGGCATTGGTTGGAGCTTAGAGCTTCCAACGATCTTACTTTTCCCTATATCGGCTATTTGGAGCTGGATGTACAACTTTGTGGTAAACTGATTGCCCATTGTGGTGTTCTGGTTGCGAGAGATCGCTATGGTGAGGTACCAACTAAAGTGCCTGGAGTTTTAGGGATGAATGTGATTCATAAATGTTCTCAAGAGTTGTTCGGGCTGCATGGTGTAGCTTGGTCCTCACTGTCTCATTGTGTTTCCGAGGCCCCAGAGCACTGCAGCAGTGCCAGCAATTTGATGCCAGGTGCCTCTAAATGATCCAGGAAGGGTTAAGGTTAGAGGTAAAAGGGCCTGGTGGATTCCTGGTGGCGTCATGAAAATTATGGACACCACATGTTCTAAGCAGTACTGAGGAACAACAGTTTTGTTTGGATTCTGGGCTGCCTGCTGGGTTGCTGGCCCTGCCCTGGTTCAAGAGAAGGTACGGCTTATGTGGCTGTTGTTGATGTTGGCTCCACTGATGTGGTGTTGTATTCCCGCACTGTGGTGGGTAAGTTGGAGCCTTTAAATGTAATCTGTCTTCCTGCCGGGATTACTGCAATTCCATCCGGAGAGGCTTCATGTCCTCTCAGACAGTTTTTCCTACTGTGCAGCAGCAGATGGAGGACTTGGATCTTTCTGCATTGTCTGGTGAAGAACACGGTCACGTGTGACCTCTGCTTAAGGAGTATATGTCAGTCTTCTCCGCTCATGATAGCGATTTAGGTTGTACCAACCTCATCTCTCATGACATCCCTCTGGTCGATGTTATTCCAGTTAAGCAACCCTACAGGCATATCTCACCCTCTGAATATGAGGTGGTGAAGAAATAACATCAACCAGCTGCTTTTGTCCCAGGTCACTAGGGAGAGTAGTAGCCCATATGCATCTCCCATCATGTTGGTGAGGAAGAAAGATGGAAGTATTTGCATGCGTGTTGACTACAGACAGCTTAATAGGTATGATACTTAGGCCATGTTTTTTCTGATGATGGGGTGTCCACAGATCCCAGTAAAATTGGAGTCGTAGCCCATTGGCCAACTCTCACTTTAGAGGTCTTAGAGCTGCGATCATTCCTTGGTTTTGCCAGTTATTATTGCTGCTTTGTGGAGCCCCTCTACATACAGCATTAGCTTAGTGTGGCTGTGCCAGGACTGGTAGGAAGTCTGATCATAGGCTCATTGGATGTTGGACCGATGAGTGGCAACAGAGCTTTGAAACACTGAAAGTCAAGTTAATGATTACACCAATGTTGGCATTGGCCGATTTTGCCCTCCCATTCATTTTGGAAGTCGATGCAAGTTATGGTGGCTTGGGTCCAGTGCTCTCTCAAATGCAGGCAGGCAATATGAGGCCAATAGCCTATGTTAGCAGGGGTCTGAGGCCCCCAGAGTGGAATTGCTGCATGGCCAATTATAGTTCCATGAAACTTCGGTTTCTGGCCCTTAAGTGGGCCATGACAGATATGTTTAGAGAGTACTTCTTGGGTTATAAGTGTATTGTATCCACAGATAACAACCTCCTCAGTAAATTGTCCGCTGCTAAACTAGCGGCCACTGGACAGAGGTGGGCTGCCCAGTTAGCCTCCTTTTGATTTTAAGATCAAGTATCAGTCAGGATGCTGTAATACAAATGCAGACGCCCTCTTTCGTCAGCACCCAGCTAATCCATCAGATGTTGAAGCTATGCTTCCAGGTACTGCCATGCCCACATCCTTGCAGCAAGCTCTGGGGTTCAGGAAGACCGAGGCAATTCAAGCTGTTGTTGCAGCTATGCCACAGTACACTGCCACTGAGCTGCATGCTTCTCAACAGGTTGACCCTGGTTTACAGGAATTTCTAGGGTTCTGGAGGAAAAGGGCAGTGTCCCAGCCCGGAGGAGAGTGCTCTGCTGTCCCTGTTTATGCTGGTTCTGCTTCGCCAGTGGGGCCGCTTTGTTGCAAGAGATGGAGTACTGAAAGGTAAGTGTGTTAATTAAGGAAGTTTTGGCCCAAGTTCATCAGGAACATGGGTACCAGGGAGTGGAGCAAACGGTGCTCCTAAGGTTTTGGTGTTACTGGCCTAACATGGCGTCTGATGTCGTCCGATGGTGCCAGGTCTGTGAGAGGTGCCAAGTGGCCAAAGATGTCTACTCAAAAGCTCATAGCTACATGGGGAAACTATTAGCATCACGCCCTAACGAAGTTCTTGCCATTGATTACACCACTCTAGGGCCTAACCAGAATGGTGTGGGGAACGTCTTGGTTTTGACGGATGTTTTTAGTAAATATACAGTTGCTCTTCCCACTCAGGATCAGCGTGCCGCCACTGTGGTTAAGGTTCTGGTGTCTGGTGGAGTGGTTTTATAAGTTTGGCGTTCCAGCTCGGTTACATTCTGACTAGGGCCGTAACTTTGAAAGCTTGTGCTATTTGTGTGACATTGTAAAGTCCTATACCACCCCATACCATCCAGAAGGGAATGTTCAATGTGAGCGGTTTAATCGGACTCTCCACAATTTGTTACACACCCTGCCGGTGTCCCGAAAAAGGGATTGGAAGGCTTGCATGCCATAGGTTCTTTATTGTTACACACAACTCCCAATCAGGCTATGGGAGAGTTTCCCTTTTTCTTGATGTTTGGTCAGGAACCTAGACTGTCATTAGACTTCCCGTTGGATCGAGTTGAGAGCCCAGTAACTGAATCTGTTCATGAGTGGGTTCAAGAACATTAAGCATGACTGCGGTAGCATTTGAAGGGGCCAGGAAACACTTGCAACAAGCACCAGATTGCCAAAAGCAAGCTCATGACCAGCATGTGAAAAATCCGCCATTAAATGATGGACAGTTAGTGTTTTTGCATGACTTCAGTGCTAGGGGGTCTAACAAGACCCATGATGGATAGGGCTCTGTGAGGTATCATTGGTGTTTTAAAACTTGAAGAACATCTCATTTGCCCCGGGTAATAACGAACTTGTGTGCCTTAGTGGGTAGGATTCTCTGGGTGAAATTCCCTGGTTGGCATTGCGGAGCTCATTTTAGAGGGCAAGGTTTCATAGGCTAGGGTAATCTCAGCTCTCCCACATGTACTGCCACATAACAATGAATTAACAGTTTCTTACCAGCCATACCAGGCCTGATCGCCATCAGACCTTTAGAAATCACTTAGGTAGGACTTTTCTGACAATATAAAGTAGTCAAACATATTTCAAAAAGCAACACATCATGCTCAGATGTGAAACTTAATCCTTGACATTTATCAGCCTGGAAAAGGGTTACAAAGTAATTTCTAAGGCTTTGGGACTCTAGAAATGAAAAATGGGAGCCGTTATCCCCAACCAGAAGAAAACATGGAAAAATTCATCCAGAAGGACACAAATAACCCAGAAGAACATCTAAAGCACTTGCAGGTTTCACTTGCATGAGTT
Organism: Crenichthys baileyi; assembly: GCA_036173005.1. NCBI lineage: Eukaryota > Metazoa > Chordata > Actinopteri > Cyprinodontiformes > Goodeidae > Crenichthys > Crenichthys baileyi. The sequence continues at coordinate 29,901 of JAHHUM010003113.1, read as the reverse complement.
CAGCTCAGTGTTCATGGTTCAACAATAGAAAAGCCTAGGCAAAATTGGCATCCATGGGAGTGTACCAAAGTCAAAACCACTGTGGAACAATAAGAACAAAAACACCTCTGACACCAAAAAAATATAGTTATGATCTTAATGCTTTGGGAGAATATTATGTGGACTGATGACCCAAAGCATTAACTTTTTCGAAGGTGTGTGTCCTGTTACATCTGGGTTTAAACACAGCACTTCAGATCTTCATACTATTAAACCAATGGTGGTAGTGTAATGCTTGCCTTAACTGAAGCATGAATTCTGGGTTATGTATGTATGTCTTGTCTCATTTTAAAAAATCTGTTTGGTGAGACTCAAGTGACTTTTTTGTAAAGTGCCTTGAGATGATATTTGTTTTGAAATGATGCTATTTAAAGAAATGCATTTGAATTGATAAGTCCAGTCATAAAAAGTTATCATCATTAAATAATCCACAGTCAGCTGTTAGTAGTGTTATAACAAAAAGGAAGTGATACAGAAACTCCAGCAGCTCAGCTACAAAGTAGTTTGACAGTGGATAATTTTTGCTTTTAATTTTTTGCTAATAGACTGTTTTTTAGTTCAAGCCACATTAAACTTGAGAGGTCAATCATATGTATCAAAGAAACCATCTGGAATAGATTTTGAATAAAGAATATCAGGGAAAAAAAAGCTCTTTAATTTCTGTTGTTTTAGACTTTGCCTCTGTACTCCTACTCCTGGCTAGAGGCTGGTGCTCATCTTGCGCTTATATTAAAAATAAAGCTTAATGTGGACTCACCTCTGCCTTTCAAATATTTTCAAATATTTCATTCAACCTAGCACGTTGAATCCACAGACAACCAAACTACAGAGAATGTGTTTTCTGAGAGTGAATCCATTAGTCAGCCTCCACCCTACAAGTGTAATCAAGGTAACTGTGTGTTAATGAACGTCCAGTATCAATTAATAATCCTGACATTTATTATTTGAGGTAAAAAAAAGACATTTGTCTGCTACTTAGGTGTTACTTTCTGTGTCAGAAAAGCTCAAAGTAGAGGAATCATTTGATGCATTTACCTTTCCTAGCTTGGCAAGGTTTAAGTAAGTTTCGTTCCTGTGATGACAGTGTAAAAGTTTTCCTTGACAGCGTCACAGTAAACCTCCGTTATTTTCCAATTTATGTTTCATTTTTATGGCATGACGGCCTTCTGAGCCAATGCCGCGGCTCCTCGCAAGTATCTCAATTTCAATCGCTTGTCTCTTTATTGCAAAACCCTTCCACCATGACGCCCTGCCATTCTTCATGCAAATCTCAAATTGACTTCTTGTAAAAATGTGCTCCGCAATTACTGGGCATCAGAAAAGGCCTCATTGAGTCGGCGAAACTAAATCAATGTCACATGAAGAAAAATGATCATCATTTAAAGTGAGAAATGGACAGGGCCACCCTGTGCAGTCGTCATTGTGTAGCGTGTCCCACTGTAACAGGATAAGATCTCATGTGTGAGTGCCGTGCATAACCAGTGAAAACACGTTAATGTGACTGGTTGTTAAAAGTAAGTTTATTCAGCATTCATTGGCTTGAGGAACACAAACAGTCAGAAGAGTTCAAACTGAGGTCCTGGACTTGAAATGGCACATTAAACCCACTAATCTAAAATAGTGGTGGTGGATGAAATTGTTATTATATACGATACAGTGAGGGAAAGCTTCTGATAAGCTGTCGGCATTATATAATGCCAGCTTAAAAAATCATATTAAAAAGTATATTAAAGGTTACAGCCAAAGCCCCTCAGTGGTGTTACATTTATCCAATAAGCCTCATAACTGTGCATTGAAAGAAGTAATGATGTGGATTGTTTTACAAAAAAGCTGCTGTTTTAATTGTCAGATGTTTTTTAAACTAAGAAAGTTATCACATTGAGAAACCATCCCTCCATCCATTTTCTATTCCATACAGGGTCATAGGGGAGCTGGTGCCTATCTCCAGCATTCTACAGGCGAGAGGCGGGGTACACCCTGGACAGGTCGCCAGTCCATTGCAGGGCAAACAACCATTCACACTTAAGGGCAGTTGAGAGAGACCAGTTAAATTAACAGTCATGTTTTTGGACTTGTGAGGAAGCCAGAGTACCCTGGGAGAACCTATGCATGCACAGGGAGGGTGCCACCAACTGCGCCATCGTGCAGCCCCACATGGAAAACACTCCTATAATTTTCCACAAAGGGGTTGAACTTGGTGCTCCACCTACCTCTTAGGAAAACTGAGGATTTGTGAAATTATTATTGGTAATGGTTTCTTTACCTGTTTGTGAAAGGATAACTTATTGTTAAGAGCTTGTTGAAGCTCAACCTTAATGTGGTGGAGGGGCAAAGAGTACCCCTGTTTCATACTATCCTTTTGGATTTTGAATTTTTCTCCTCCATAGAACAGGTTCTACACTGACCAGCCACTTTATTAGGTACACCTTGCCAGTACCGGGTTGGACCCCCTTTTCCCATCAGAACTGCCTTAATCCTTTGTGGCATAGATTCAACAAGGTACTGGAAACATTCCTGAGAGTTTGGTCCATATAGACATGATAGCATCACACAGATGCTGCAAATTTGTCAGCTGCACATCCATGATGCGAATCTCCCGTTCCACCACATCCCAAAGGTGCTCTATTGGATTGAGATCTGGTGACTGTTGAAGCCATTTGAGTCCAGTGAACTCATTGTCATGTTCAAGAAACCAGTCTGAGATATTTCCTGCTTTATAACATGGTGTGTTATCTGACCTCTGGCATCAACAAGGCATTTGCGCCCACAGAACTGCCGCTCACTGGATATTTTCTCTTTTTCAGATCATTCTCTGTAAACCATAGAGATGGCAGTGCGTGAAACTCCCAGTAGACCAGCTGTTTCTCAGACCAGCCCGTCTGGCACCAACAACCATGCTACGTTCAAAGTCACTTAAATAACCTTTCTTCCCCATTCTGATGCTCGGTTTGAACTGCAGCAGATCGTCTTGACCATGTCTACATGCCTAAATGCATTGAGTTGCTGCCATGTGATTGGCTGATTAGAAATTTGTGTTAACAAGCAGTTGGACAGGTGTACCTAATAAAGTGGCTGGTGAGTGTAGATGACTTTCCCATGACAGAGGGCCAATAATACATTTTTAAACCCTTGCATGGTCTATATTGATACACTGATACAAACATACCCATCACCAAAGAGGCCTCAGCAGCATCACCCAGAGCAGCAAAAAGGTGTCTAGAATCCTCTGCAGCCTTAATTTATTTATTTTATAAATATGGCTCAAAACTTCAAGACAGAGATAAATGTACGGACTGAGATTTCACAGTCCTCTCAGGGTTGTCAGTGAGCACGCGGCGCCTTGTTGAGCTGAAGTGAAGACAGATGAGGGAACCTCTGATGCATCAATCATTACAAATTGATGATATTTAACAATGTACGAATATCTGTCAGGAGCGTGCTTTGGCAAAAGACAAGACAAAACATATGCATAGTCAAAGCAGAGGAGGTGGTCCGATGCGATGAACATCATAAAAAGACAGCTGCCAAAGAAAAAGAATGAACTGAATTCAGATCTAAAATAAATTTTTCATCTTGATGGTAGACGACAGACACTGAACACCCACAAATCACCAGGGATTCTTCAAGCATCTCTTCAAAGCTCTCCAAGTTGGAACACAACACTTAAAAAAGAACCGAAAACAATATTCATCCACAGCATAAAAGGTGATTACTAAGACATCAGCCTCAGGCTTATTCCTTAAAGGGAATGTAGCCTTGAGCATTTTAATGACCCCACCCCAAAACTGGACAAAGGTGGTAAAACATTTCTTTAGTTCATAAGCAGTGAAGTGTTCAAACTGGGAGCTCTGTTATAATGATCATATTTTTCTTTGATTATCTGAAACTCAGCTGACCTTTTTGTCACCAACAGCAGTGAAATTTAAAACCAGCTGCTGTGATAAATGAGAAATTATAACTGCTGGACTGACTGGAAAATCATGTGGATTCTTAGATTAAGTAATAGTACAAAAACATCAGATGAGCTGTTGGAAGTAAAATTTATGCACTGTTCTAAAAAAAAAATATTTTTGATTTTGAAGTGAGGATGGTGTATCTGACAAGCTGGGACATGAGTGTGTTTGCATCCCTGTTGCATCAGCTCTCCTTGTAACCATATAATGTACGCTTTTGGGAACTGTGGATGGGAGCACTGTCACTTCTCTTGATGCTTCACTCTTTACAGCTTCATATCTTGAGAACAGCTTTGCTACATTTTTACCTCCGTCTTCTTCCCTCCCTGTTGGATGGAGTAAGGGGGAGTCAGGATTGGGCTAAACCGGCTCAGTTATGGTTGAGGTGCAAACACACCCTCCATTTCTGCTACCTGTATGACCCCTTCTCTTTTCCAATGGTTATAATCAGTCTGACAGAGAGAGGTATCCCAATCCTTGTGGTTTTTAGTATAACAATGACCATCAGTGGGCTCTAGATGGACAAACTGTCTACTTTTAAGGCTAGGTTTAAAACTTTCCTTTTTGATAAAGCTTATAGTTAGAGTGGCTTAGGTTGTCCTGATCTATCTCTATAGTTATGCTGCTATAGGCTTAGGCTGCTGGAGGACATAATGACCACTTTCACCCTCTTCGCTACATTCTCACACTACTCTCCAATTTTGCATTATTTGCTGTTATTTCAACTTTTAACTTTGTTCTCTCTTTTCTCTTCCTAGAAGCTACACCTGGCCTGACTCTGAGTCTACCTGTGACACCTTTCTGGAGAGAGGCATCGTCCGAGCTTCTGCTGGCAACAACTTAATGCTCACCATCTACCGATGATCCACATGGCCCTGTCTTTCAGTGTTTAACCCTTTCTCTCTCCTAGACATAGCTACTGACTGAGCTTTTACTGTGACTAACTCTATGTGCTCTCTTCAGACTCTAAACTTGAAAACTGGCTCAGAGTTTATTTGTTCCTTCTTTCTAGGTGAAATGACTAAAGGAGCTACATCCATTAACATTTACTTTTCCTTCCCATAGAAAGTACTCCTGGATCAGTGCTTCTTTGTTCTCTTTGTGTCTCTGCTCTGTTCTCTCTAACCCCCAGTCGGTCGTGGCAGATGGCCGCTCACACTGAGCCTGGTTCTGCTGGAGGTTTCTTCCTGTTAAAAGGGAGTTTTTCCTCTCCACTGTGGCTACATGCATGCTCAGTATGAGGGATTGCTGCAAAGTCAACGCCAGTGACTGTCCACTGTCTCTACATGCTCATCCAGGAGGACTGACTGCTACAAATATCTGACTCAATACAATCTGTTGGGTTTCCTTAGATAGAAAAACTTTTTATCCAATTTGAATAAACAACTGAATCTGACTGCACTGTTCAATGATTAGGATTAATTGGAATGTATGTACCTGAGTTTTGTGAAGTGCCTTGAGACAACATGTGTTGTGAATTGGCGCTATATAAATAAACTGAATTGAATTGATTTGCTTATTGTCATGCTTTGGATCGTTTTAAGGACTCATAAATGGAGCAGTCAGTTTAGGTGTACACTCTGCACCTCTGGTGTGACTTGAAATACAATTGTATACCCAAACAGTGCCAGACAAAATGGTTGAAAAAAGACAGAATTGTCGACATTTGCCCATAACCTGTGCAGTATAAGTCATGTCAATTAAAAGCAATTTTTTTGTAAACAGCATCAAATCAACAGTATAAACACCAAATGTGAGATCACACCACTCCAAATTGAGGAGCAAGTTTTATTTTTTGTTGGTTTTGAATTTGATCATGTCTGGAGACCAAAGTCCATCTTTGATGTTCTTTAACTGTCTGTGTTTTTCAACCTTTCCTTCTTTGTTCTTTATTGTTTTTCACACTTAATCTCATTTGAGATGAAACCGGGTTATCAAACCCCTCCACACATAGCCCGGATCAGTGAGGACTAGACTCGAGCATATCATTATCTCTGAGTGTCACAAACATTTTGATGTATTTTTAAAAGACTGAGCATACAAGCAAATGTGTATGCTCCACACACGAGTAGGGTAGCCTGAACCCTCTTCTATTTATTTTTTCATTAGGGACGTTCTCACCGTGTCAATACAGAAAGAACACCATCAAACACAAAGGTCTGTTGGATATTAAACAAATAGGGACAGCAGAACACAAGTATGACTAAAACTTTTTCTTTCTAGACCTCCATTGTTCTCCCCTCTGGAAATAACATGGTGACTAGCTGTCGTTTTAATACTCGTTTTACATGCAGCAGTAAATAAAGCTCTGAACACAGGAAGGACATTGGTATGTAAACTGTAGTAGACAGCAGTGCATTTATCATGTCAGTCAGTTAAGAAAACCTGTTTGCTTAATGAGTGCTCTTCATGCTCCTGTTTTAAGCCTGGATGTTATTGTATGTAAGTAACCATCTTTGTCAGCTTGGTGTATGGGTATTTGTCAGCAAAACAAAAACAATGCCTATGCTCAACTCTGATTAGTCACTAATGAGAATGAACAAGTGAGAGGACAACAATGGAGTTCATCCCAAAGAGGACAAAGCTTCTAACATAAGAACAGACATAAAAAACACAGATGATCACATTGTTGAACAATCTTATGTTCAAAATGTTTAACTCTTATGTTGTGCTAATAATATTGTTCGGCTATTAGCATCTATTAATAATTATAACTAATTATTATCGATTACTAACAAAATTAACACTAAAGTTAAAACAGATTTTTTTTCAGACAGAGAAATCAGGAATCATTAGCCAAACAGCTGTCAGGTCTTATCCTATGAATACCAGTCCAATATGGCGTGCTATTGTGAAACAATAGATGAAAGAGGTAATATGAGCTCTGGCGTTCAGTTACAGCAAGCTCTGCACACATACGGAATAAAGTCAGACATCTTAAAATATAAGAATTTATTAACAAAACAATTCAACTCCAAGTTAAAATATTTCAGTTAACAAACTTTAACTAGGCTAAAAACAATTCCTCCAGAACTACCAAGCAAACTGTAGAAATACGGAAAACTAATGAACTATATACAGATAAAGATAAAGGGAACCAATAAAATGATGCAATTATGTTTAAGAATCAAGGTTCATTTTGGAGGAATTTGAATTTGGCCATATTATTAGTTTTAAAACTAATTAAGAACAATGCAAAAATTTCCTAAATTAGAAATCAATAACTGTTTGGACAATTGATTCTTAATCTTAAGCGCTGATTACTGCTTCTGTAAAGACATCTGTGTGGATGTGTAGTCAGAGCCAGGACGATGACGTAAAAGTCAGATGACATCACCGTTCTGACTGCGAATGCTTTGAAAACTAGTTGATACATATCCGATTTAGTACTACATATGAAAGTGGCATAATTTGGATTTTTGTGAAAGTAAAAAGATCAGAATTGGGCTGTTTTGACTCCCATGTAAAAGTTGGAATTGGGCCGCATTTGCCTGCAGTGTGAGAAAAGCCACGGAGTAACTTAGGCTACTCTGTGATGTTGTGTCCACCTACTCCCTTAGTCATGCCCAGGACAACTCATTCATTGAATTTTCTCTGGGGCTCCTCTTTCTTGTTTTCCTGTGTAGACTTGTAGGTTTCAAGCATGCCCAGAGCTTGATTCCATACTTTGTCGGTTTGGATAGCATATACAGCCTTGGGGCAACGGCCCCTAAATGGCATCAGCAGCTCATCGATGGATAGGCCCAGGGTTGTAAAACAAGGGCACCCACAGTCCCACAGTTTTTTGATGGCAGCAAGCTTGTCTGTTTGCTGTAGAGCTGGTCTGTCATCCCAGTTATCAAAGTAGATCATCCTTAAACTGATTTGGAAGTTCTCAAAGGAAATTGTTGCATGAAAAATGTTATCTGCCAGTTCCAGCATTCCACAGGGATTTGGTGGATTCCCCTATTGGACCTAAACACTCCAGCATGGAAGACTTCCAATGTCTGCCTGTAAGTGGCTTCGATCCATCTCCTTCCACTTTTCCCCCAAAGCACACCTTCCTTCTGAATTACTGCAATCCAAAATAATGATTTAATGGAATCAGGGATAAAAAGCTCAAAAGAAGATTTGACATTATGAACATGAAAAACTGCCATCCATGTTGGTCCAGGATGCATCTTTATTACATTAGCAGCTAGGCATGATGGCTTGTTTCTAAATGTTAGCAGGGTTGACCTTGGGCTTGTCTACGTTTTGGCTGATGCACCATTTTATTGCCGTCTTCAAAGCCACTGCCAGACTCGTTCATTTTAGAATAGTGGTCCTCACATTCTGAGACACCCTCCTCTATGTTGTTATCAGGATCTTCTCTCTCTTCAAAAATAACCTGCAAGGCCATTTCTGTAGAAATTCGTTTTGTCATCTTGATCTGTTTATATTAGCAACTAAATAAATTTTTTTTGTTGAAATTTTAACATTTTATCAAAGAAATATTATGCAGTATGAGATTTAGCTTTCTCAAACTGCATAATGATTAGACAATGTTCTTACACATAACGTTTCACATCCAAAGGTAGGCTGACCAGGATTTAAAGTAATTAGGTCTGTAAATAAAACCTGTTCTTATCAAACAACAGGTTTGGGGTCACTAAAGTAACTCTGGCCTGATTGGCAGTCATGATGAAGACAATAATGAATAAAGACCCCTCTCCCCCACCCTCCTTCGTGACAGAGGGGACAAGGACTTTTGTCTGTCCTTATTTTTTATTTATTTTAAATCCAGCAAATAACTACAACTCATATTTGCAGGCAACATGGGATAGTGTATGTTTGACTCAGTGCATGTATTTAGTACAAGGTAACTCATACTGTAAAAAGCACAACAGAGCCACAAGGGTAATACATTAGCGGAAAAAATGCAGCATGTGTAAACCCCCACAAAGTGACGCTGCATTGATACTCAATGACACGTCTCCAATTATGATGGATGTCTTTGACGTCTTCGAATCCATTACAGCCAGGACAACTTCATCATATCCAACAATGAGTTATGGGTGTCGTATGCGTACCGAGTCTAATTCCTCTTCTGGCTGAGGCCCTTGGGAACAAACTGGTGCCCCCTTTGAGAACAGAAGAAGTGAGGCCACAGTGGGGATAAAGCACATAAAATGCAGTGGCGCGCCCTGCAGAGTGTTTCCTAATTACAGCACTCTCTGACACCTGCTTGAAGATGTTTTGGGTCCATGCTCAGTTGTTACCTCTAATTATTTCCCCCTGCTGACAGGGGTCCCATTCACATGCAAACACTAATCCGTTCACAGCCCATTGGTTTATGACAAGAGCTATGTTAATTACCTGTAAAGCTGCAATTGTTGTGTAGACAACATGAAATAGCTTTAATTAAGTACAATAAAACTAGTCTTTAGTATTTTTCAGCACACAATCTCAAATCTAAAGGTATAATGGATTTTTTTAAGCAACACATGAAAAACCTTTTCTAAATAGAAATCAGAAAAGTGCAGTTTCATTTGGTTTTATTTATTCTGATAGTGCTTGTGCCTATCTCCAGGCTAGACTGGACAAGTTCCCCTCGCAAGGGAAACAAAGAGACAAACAGGACAAACAACCACACACAAACAGTAGGGAGAAATGCGTGTGTTTGGACTATGGGAGGAAACCAGAGGATCTGAAGAGAACATGCACATATACGCAGAGAACATGCAAACTCCAGGCAGAAAGCTTGCTAGGATTTTAAACCAGGAACTTCTTGCTCCAAGGCAGCAGTGCTACCAACTGCACAGCCTGTAGATTATCTATTTATAGTTATCTGCTAGCTGTCTGGACTATTATAACACAGGAATTGGCTGTAAACAAAACCATTCCATTGTAGTTCTGACTAACCTATGTTTACAGCTCCATCCATCTTCCCATCCACGCTGACTAGCCTCCCTGTCCCTGCTGCACCAAAGCATCCAGACAGCATGATGCTGCCATCATCATGTTTCTCTAGAGGTGTGTTTAGGGTGTAGTGCAATTTTAGGTTTCCTCCATTTTAGCTTTTTGCATGTAGACAAAACAAAAAAACATGTTTCATCTGACCAGAGCAACTTCTTCCATGTGGGTGTGGTTTCCCCTATATGGTTTGTGGAAAACTGCAAACACAATTCTGTATGTCCTTCTTGGTGATACTTTTTCATAAGGACCTAAGAAATAACTATTTTCCTTCCACTATTACTTCATTCCAAACCTTGGAAGAGTATGCATGGTTTGCCACAACACTGTAATGGGGATGTCACTTGTCAAGGTTACTTGAATCAATGTCCAAAGTATCATTTTACAGAATAGTAAGATGTTTCCAATCAACAATAAGAATATGCAGCAATTCAATAGATGGGTTCTAAAAGTGTTTTGAACTATCACACTTGACTCAAGCCATCTATCATGCCATCATGACGCCGACATTTGAAATACTTATGAATCACCGTATTATTAAACTAGAGGGCATAACATGTTGGTTCCTTCCCTTTTTTGAGACATGTTTTATATAAGTAGTCACGCATACATCCTCAGACATGTACTTTTCTCTCTCTTTGTATCCAAGCACAGGATCCTACATAGCTGCAGCAGATTACAAGAAGCCCTTTGGCTGCTGGAGTACTTTCAGCTCTATTCGCATTTCAGCCAAATTGCTACACTTAGAAACATAATTCTTCACTCATATGTGCATCAGAATTTCACTATGGGATGTTCTTGTAAAAGAAAGCTAAAAGGAGTACTCGAGTGGAGAACATGTTGCTGTTTGTTGCTGTAATCAACTGATTGTATGCCACCTGGATGAGCTAAGAACATTTCCTTTTTTTCTTCTCAACCAATGAACCCTATGAGCTTGGAACGTGTTCAGTGTTGGCTAGAATCATACAGAAAGAACGTTTTTTTTTTTTTTTAAAGTCTTGGTTTCTGTGCTGCAAAACGGAAAATAATCCATTGTCATTTTACGAACCATGCCCACCGTCTGCCTTAAACGAGCTGAAATGTAAAACCTTTGATCCTCTTGGAATTTGATCGTCAAAGTCCTCCTTAACCTGCCTTCAGTCCCTCTGCATCAAGTCTGACCCGACTAACCCACTAATCCTCCTTCAACATGAGGACACTTCTGCACCAGATATTACTGTTACAATGTCCAATTTTTTCAAGGCTTAAGACAAATTATGACTTATTTAGCGATCTGGACTCCTAAAGGTTTAACTTTTGAAGTCTGAAATAAAACGTAGCTATAGAATGTATAACGCTTACACACAGCGATCCAGGGTGTTCAGCTTGCGTTCAATGGCCACTTTCTTAGCTACACGTTTGATTGCTTGTTAACACAACCTTTTGATGATCCCATGACAGCAGCTCTAGGCATCTAGATGTGGTGAAAATAACTTGCTAAAGCTCAAACCGAGCATCAGAATTGGGAAGAAAGATGCTTTAAGAGATGTGGCATGGTTATTGGTGTGGAACAGGCTGGTCTGAGTATTTCAGAAACTGTTGAATGCTGCAAGACACTGACTGGATGCAATCTGCTGGGTTTCCTTAGATAGACAAACTTTTTATCCAATTTGTCCAATTTGAATAAATAACAGAATCTGACTGCACTGTTCAATGATTTGGATTAATTGGAATGTATGTACCTGACTTTTGTGAAGTGCCTTGAGACGACATGTGTTGTGAATTGGCGCTATATAAATAAACTGAATTGAATTGAATTGATCTATTTGAATTTTTACCCATTTCTCAAGTGTACAGAAAATGGCTCCCAAAAAGAAAATACAATTGGAGCGGTTGTGTGTCTTGATGTTGTGAGAGATGGTCAGACTGGAGAAAAATGGCCAGACTGGTTCAGGATGATAAAGAGGCAACCATAGTTCAAATAATCACTTGTTAGAAACAAGGAATGCAGAATACCATCTCTAGAGGTGGGCTACAAAATCAGATGGGCTACAGCAGCAGAAAACCACACCTGATGCCACTCCTGCTAGCTAAAAACAGAAAACTGAGGCAACAATTTACAGAGTCACCAGACCTACACAATACCAGACTGGAAAAAGTTCTAATTTCAGCTGCACAATTCAGATCGGAGGAACATTTGTTGTAAACAACATGAAAGCATGGATCTATCCTGGATTGTATCAACATTTTAGACTGGTCGTGGTGCCATGGTGTGGGGAATTTATTCTTAGCAGCCTTTGGGCCCCTTGGTAACAACTGAGCTTCCTTTAAACACAGGATTAGGCACAATGTGACAAAGCTCAAATCATCTCAGACTGGTTTTCTTTTAATGTCAGAGTCAGCTTATTGTACTGCAATGAGGTCCACATTCACAAGATATCAGTCCGATATAGCACTTTTGGGATATGGCGGAGCTGGAGATTTGCATCATGGGTGTGCTGCAACAGATCTGCAGCAGCTATGTGATGCTATGACCTGAAACTGGACCAACATCTCTGAGGAATCTTTCTGATGCTTTGTTGAATCTAAGCAATGAAGAAACAAAGCAGTTCTGAAGGCCAAAGTAGGTCCAACCTATTACTCTCTAAACGTTATATTGTGTAGAATTAGTTAGAGTTGAAGGGTGTCTCTCATTTTTTGCTTAAATATATGGGAACTGTCACAAAGCAGCTGACAGATACTTCTGTTTCCCACTTTAAAGCAAATACTGAACATTTTATTAAATCATAAAAAACGTCAAATCTAGTCATATCTAGACATTTCACTAAAAGGAGCAAGATGAAACATCAGACTATTAGCATAGTCTAAAATGCAATGCTGAAGAGATTAATTATATCTGCACAAAATCATATTTTGTTTCTGAGACTTCTGGTGTATAACAATCAAAGATGTGTTCAGTTTTGACTGGATGAGAATGAAAAACTGTAACTGTAATGTGCTTTTGAAGAACTACATATAGAGGCACCATAGAAGTACAGATGCCTTCACAGGAAGCACTTTGGTGCTCTTTCCTAACCCTGAAAGTAAATCGTCTCTTTGCATCCAGAGAGTTTCCGCTTCTTCTAAATGTCAATCTTCGTAGGGTTTGACACATAGCAGCCAATAATCAAAGGATGGAAATAAACAAGAATAGAAAGGGGTAAGATGAACAAGCAGAAAAATGAATGGGCAGCTTTTGAGAGCTGCTAATTGATTTGGCAGTTTAATTTTTGTCTTAGCGGGCTAATCCATTTCCAGGGAGACAAAAAGGTGAAATGGCATTGCTGAGAATGAGAGGGGAGAGGCACCGGCAGCCTGTGAGGAATACTGAGTGAAATGAGAGACACTGGGTGAAATGCCAATTGAAGCCAACAGCCAGCAGAATGACAAAGCACTCACTACCCACAAAGCGAAGGGCGAACAGGAGCTGGGAAGTGACATTTTGAGGAGAACCCTAACTCGTGACACCTTCAGTTTGTAAAGCTCAGTTGGGGTGTTTTGTTCATTTGCACCCCTATCACCTGCAGTAAAAGGTGTTTTCCTGTCCTGTTTTATCTGAACCATGTGTTGCTCCTGGTGGTTCAGGATGCCCGTTTGGGGAATTTTTCTCTTTGTGTGGGCAGACTTTTTTCATTAGCGACAACTCAGAGGATCACACTTAATTTGGAAAAGAAGGAAGAAATTGCATGGGGTAAATTAATGGAAAGGCCTTCTGTCTTCTAAACCCATTACAGCTTGGTTCAAGCTTTCCAACTTACAAATCAACTCTTCTCTTGGGGAATGTGAAAAATCCAGTGAGCTTTTTAACATTTTTTTCGTGACAACAAAACAATAAAAAACATAAACATACATAAAAACATAAAAAATACCAAAAAATACCAAACATAAAAAATACCAAAATCTGCAGATCTTTTCAGTTTCATCCCAACATACTTATGATCTTTCCATGGTATGATCAAAACAAAAACAAATGAAGCTGGAAGCATTCACAATGAGATCACAGTCAACTTCTTAACGTATTCATGTGTATGCTAAATGAATTGGGTAGACGAGGTGTCAGCGTTAAAGGTGTGAGAGTGTTAAAGAAGTGCCACAAGGGTGGTACGATAATAGAGGCAGCACATGAAAAGCTCCTTTGAATTAACTACTTTACAATTTCAAGAGCGGCAACACAGATGAGCTGTATCCAGCAGAATGACAATTAGTGGTATGTATGCCAGCAGAACACAAATTTGGCATTCACTGCTTTTATAATAAGAGATGTGTGTGTTTAAAATCATGATCAGCAAGTAACACCTGGCTTTAAACTCTAGTAATAAAGAAATCATGGCCACAAGCTGCAATTTTGTGTTATTAATGTGATTTTTTTGCTAAACATAAGCCAGTTAATGGATTCTGGATTAAATACAGCAGGTATAGTGCCTGGAAAAAGTATTTATTCACCCTGAACCATTTTACATTTTCTCACTTTACAACCATAATACAATTTTGATGTGGATGTTGTAGCATTCCAACAGGAAATGGCAAGGAAGACATGCAGCAAATGTCCCAGGGTTGGGTATCAAGCCCCGGATCGGTGCATCAAGAACTCCTAGCCTCTGTATATGGTGCGTGCGCTCTACCTCTATACCCCACACCTCATTTTCAAGTTCCTACCGGAAGTTCCTGTCTTTCTGTCGGGGTGAGATGTATTATGAATCTGGTTTTGTGCTAACATCAGGGAAGGACTGGGGCTACAACACAGCCCTGGACTTTGACATGGCCAGCCAAAACCGAGTGCACATATATATATATATTTATAAATATGGTGTTTAAAGTGGAGCTGTTTTAACTACTGACCATTATTTCACTTTAATTATGTCATTAATTTTTTTAACTGCACTGAGCAACGCAGACCGGGTATAGATAACATCAGCCACCATGTAATTTTAATTCTGTTTTTTTCATATCTACTTGCCCTGTATTTGTCTGTGGAAGTTCTACCTGCTCAACTTTCTGTCCTTCATCCTCACAGGTGGCCCTATCATGCTGAGGCTGCTCAACTGTCTGTGTTCCGCTTGTCCCAGCCTCTAAAATCTCCTCTTCACTTATTTCCTGGATCATGTTTCTAATGTCAATGTGCTATGCTGCTGCTGGCTAAACATGTAATTTTTTTTCCCCCTCCTTCTCAGCCCCTCTCTTTTGTTTGAGTTTTTTACCACTATTATTCATATTAGCAAAAAAAAAAAAAAAAGTGATGTGTGGCAGCCGGCTGTACTGTGATTCTTCAGAACTCACAGATGTCCAGTCCGCCCCTGGCCAACATTGCTTCACTCTTCGTGCCTTTTGGTCACAACTTCGCAAATCCTAGTATGCTGGTTTTATTAAGAAAAAAAACTGCTTTTATTTTGAAATTGAAACCTTCGGTTTCCTGCCTAAGCACACTCTATTGTCACCCAACTGAAAGCTTTTTCAGGCAGTCTCTTTGCTGATAAATAAACAGAAATTCTGGTTGCATGAATTTGTTTTTGCTTATGGTAAAAGAAAAAGAACAAGAAATCCAAAATGTTGAGTTTCTAACAATACATCAACCTCAGTATAGTTAAAGTGGTGTGCTTTGCGCAAAAATGTGTTTAGAATAGTATGTCAGCTAACATCCTTTCCACCATTTTGGAGGACATACTGTACAGAACAGAGCGATATCCAGATTGTGATTGGAGCAGCACTAAGGGTTCTATTTATGCAAAAAATGGTTTCTGAGCTCTTTCAAACTGTGGCAGAGATAAATAGATGATTTGAAACATTTTATCATTCCTCAGTTAAGACCACAAATCAGGCTGAGTAAACTGAGGTATTATCAAGAAGAAGACGATCAGGTTAAAACATAAAATAGCATGAAAGCATTTACATAATTGAACACAACACATCCTCATCTGCTCATATCATTTCATCTCAGGTTTGTCCCCGTTACTGTTACTGTCGTAGTTCCTGAAGGAAGAGTGGTTTATTGTCTTTTGGACATCATCAGGCTGGTGCTTGGACTTCATATTAATCTAAGTATCCCGATAATACTTTTACATACATAAACCGGGCATCTATTTTTGCAAGTTGAATTGCTCGAAAATATTGTCTTAGCCCATTCAGATAAATGTGGAAAACAGTTAAGACAATAACTCTCAATTTGATCATTTTAGGCTGGGTGGAATATAAGCTTGCTGCAGTGTAGCTTACAGACCAGCTGCAGGTTTTCAAATGAAAAGCCCATGGCCAGTAATGTTGCTTAGATTAAAGCAAAACATTTTCATAGCTTTGCTTTCCTTTATGTAGGCCACTGACACATTTCTTACCCAACTAGACCTAGACCAGACGTAAAAGAATGTTTAGTAGATATGGGGAGAACAGAAGTTAGTAACAGTATGTATTTAAAATGGCTAAGATATTGTAAAATTTTAGCGACCACAGTTGTTTAAGTGGTCCTTTGGGAAAAAATAATTGCTGCTCTTGGGTGTTACAGCAAACCTTTCATATCTTTCTTTACTGGATAATTCTAAAAAATCCATCTGGTTTTCCAACAACAGACAGATAAGTTTAGGAGCAGTCTGAAATGTTCCAAGAGAACTTTCACTTTTCTTTCTGTTTTGGGTATAGAGCAACACCCAGTAGTAGTCTTCAGTCATACTGTGAACCAATCACTTCTCAGACATGATCCAAGGTGAGAAGATTTGGAAGGCTGCCTGGGGAGAGAATCAAGGCTGCATTGTGAGTGTTAGATAGGTGATGCTGAGCATAGATAGATTCTTTCAATTCTCTTTTAAACTATCTGTCTTTCTCATCTGAAATGTGTTAAAGTCTAAACTTAAAAGACCTTTCCTTATCCTTTACATGGTGGTGGAAAGTGTGATTTGACCTGGAAAACTGTTTTACCACTGCTGAGCCATGAAAATGTTCAGTGCTCATATTCTCAGACAGAGTTGTCAGTTCGAAGTAGACTGGTTACATTCTAAGGGTTTGCAACACCTAACTTTTAAAACCACTTTGGTTAACAACGGGAGGTGTCAACTAGTTTGAGGATGATTGGGTGGTCTCTAAAACTCCAATGGGATGAATGACCTCACAACAGGCTACACCCTCAGTGCATAAATGCACTTGAGTGTAGATCTTGTTCCAGGCATGAAGATTCAGATGCACTGCAGCACTTGCAGTTCTTCTAGTACTCTAAAGGGATTGCTACTGACCAAATTTACCACTACTCAATCTACAACAAAAATCAGTAATGGGCATTTAAATTACAGAGAGACAGCATTACTCTCTTACAAGAGTCTTTGGAAAAGAAACAGGCCCACATCTTCACAGGTTGTCCACCATAATTAACAGCATAGGTCCTTTTCCACATATTCATCGTTTTAATGTTAGACTCACCTGGAATGTTGCTTCTAGTAAATATGTTTCTTATCTGACCAAAGCACATTGTTCTAGTTAAAGTCAAAGAAGTGTTTAGCAATGATGTTGTTTTGTGATGTTGGGACAGAAAGGTAATTTTCCTGGCATGCCTCCCAAACTACCAGTTAGCATGTAAAAGTCTCTAGTGGTTGCTAAGGAGACTAGTCTACCACAATGCTGCAGTCCTTCTCCATTCCTCTTAATGAGTGGGTCATTGTTCAACCTTTTTTCGACACAGCTCCAGTTGTTATACATAATAAGTTTAGGTGTGCAGCTATTTTTTTTAATTTTTTGTAGGCATTTCCTAAATAATGAAGACCAACACAGATTTTAAATGACATATACACTTTCTTTGCTATTTTTGATGAGTAGCTAAAAGCAACAGGCATATCTGACATCATACTGTACCCTACATAAACAAGAAGTCATAGAATATGAATTCAAAAACAAATAAATAAATAAATACCTGGTTTAATTTGGTGAATTGAATGGGGTGCCAGTACATGAAGAGTCAGTGGTTTTGTAAAAAAAAAAAAAAAAAACCAATACGGTTCTTTCTAACTTCTGATGCCATTAATTATTGCACTCAACTTAAAAGTATATATATTTTTTATTTCAGTGTAAGATAATGAAACTGTAATAATCTATTTTATTTTAAGGTATTTCTTTATAATTTCTTATAAGATAAAAAATGATGCAGAGGGCATAACCAACTAATTTCCTCCAAGCCTCAGCCTTCTGGATATTTGTCTCCTCATCAGCATTTGGGCTCCTGTAGCTCTGTAGAGATTATAGTTTGGCCCAGCGGGTTGGTCATTCTCCAAGAGTCAGCAGTTAATGGCAGCTACACAGGCTAATGGAAGCAAGCGAGGTACTTAAAATCCTTTAGCTTCCTACTGCTGCAATTTGTCACCAAAACTGCACCTCTTCAATGAAATACCTTCAGAAAATATTAGCTTCTTCAGGACCATCATGAATCTACTTTGAATCCATAAAATAAATTAGTCCACCACTTGGAAATCCTAACGTTCATTGTAGCGACAGTGATCAAAGCTTTAAAGAGGAAATCTTTCATGTTCACTCAACTAGAAGATAAAATTTCAGAATCTTGGGATATCTGAGGCCAAATTTTTGCTTTCCTTTGCTTTTCAGAGGTGATACACTTAATTCTTTAAATCACAAGATTACATTTAAGGATATTGCTTAAACAAATGGAGATTGGGGGACGTTCACAGAATTTAAACTTGAGAGGGGAAAAAAAAACACAAATGAGTTTAAAGTATTTTTCCATGAAAATAACAGCAACAGAGGGGGCCATATTACTGAATTGGTGTGTTCTTTAAGAGTCGATAAACACATGCAGAAGTTTGTTAGCTGAAAAAAGAGCTTCAATCTGTTTCATAGATTACTTTTGTATGATGGCCTGTTACCTTAAAAACTGAAACTGCATGAACTTCTTTTTAATAGTCTCTCTCTCTCTGGAGAATGGTAAAAAGATCAAGCTGATAGATCTATACATTTGGTTAGATGTCGTATACTTTAGCTTTGGCCCAATCTCTGTACTGAAGTCTCCATTTTGAACATATAACAGACACATTCAAACTTCCAATGATGCAGTTCCTAGCATTTTACCAAACAAATAGAGCTCCTATTACAGCAACAGTAAAGTTTCAGTTTGTGACCCTTCTCCTTAAAGATACAGAGAGAAATCAGCTGGTGACCCAAATCAGTCGATTTTCAGCTTGAACCGATAAGTCAGAAACTCACAAGTCTGATCTTTTTACGATCAGTGAATGCGCTATATCGAAGGTTACCTGGTCATACTCTTCTGTCTGACATTGAGGAACACTTAACTTTAGCTTTGCCAGGAAAAATATATTTAAAAGAAAACTGAATTTTCAAGGACAAGTCTTTAGTTCATCCAGGCTCTGAGAGAACAAGACATTTAGCAGATAAAAAGATGAGAAGCTCATTTACACATGCCATGTGTTTGTGCGTAGTCCAAATGTTGATCATAATTATTAACAGCATAAGGGAGGTTAGAAAACAAACCCTGTTTTCAATGGTGTTGTTATATCTTCTTATATGATTGTTTCTGAAGAGATATTAGAATCAGGTTAAACTGGTACTGGCTTATCAGAGCTTCCAAAAATCAGATATCGGGAACTGGCCAAAACTTACTGATCAGTACATCTGTATGTCTTTGAAAAATAAGTGAGATGAAACTCCTGTTGTGACACTCTGTGGTCTTCATTCAGTAAATACGACTAGACTTTAAGAGTATAAATGTTGCCAAGAGCAACTAAATTGTCTTTCTAAGAGAAAACATCAATTACTATCATTGCCTATAAGAATAAACTTACAACTCGGATTGGTCCAAAACAATACCTGCCCTTAACCTTGATAGTAACGAGGTTCATTATCCTGTATTGCTGAGAGATGTGCAGGGATCCAGTTTGTAAGCTCCTGCAACCCTTGTTCTCTTTCTCAAACCCAGAAAATGCAAGACATTGTCCTGAAAGTAACCAGCTCAGACTTACATACAGAAGGAAACACTTAATACCTCTTGAAATGGTTCTCCAATGGTGCCTGTTTTAACCACACCCCCAAAATTGTCCCCAAGTCGACTTTACGACTTCCTCCCTTTGCCTGATGGTCGTTGAAGTCTTTTGTGTCACTGACCCATTGATCAATTCCTTTTACCAGTCTGACAGCTGTGACTGGTTTTCATTTCAAATTTCAAAACTCAAATGACTGTACGATTGTGAGGGTAGGATAATTAAGGTTGCAATGTCCAGGACATTTAGTATAATGGTCAAATGAATGGAACATACAGTCAGCCTTTTCCACGGTGTTATTTGAAAGGAGACTGGGTTTTATAGGACAGTAGAAATTATTTAGTTTCCAATTGCTGGCTTCAAAGGTGTTGGACCCTGTAGAACACCATGGTACAAACAGATGTTTGGGTGTCACAGTCAATTGACCAGGCATAACAATAACAAGTAACGATTGAATACAATTAGCCGTTATTTCCCAAAATAGTTCTTTACATGATCTTAGTTTTTCTGACAGCTTTTTTTTTACTTCCATTGGTTCGTAGATTTTTCAATCAGTTTTTCAAACTGTTAATGTTTACTCTTAACAAACACAAATTTTATATGGATCAAATGACGAACTTTCTCGTTATTAATAATTCCACATGAAGAAAACAGTTTGTTTCTGAAAGAACTGTAACTTCAGTTCTTTCATTGGAATCTTGTACACTGACATCCTGACAATTATGATCAATTCTAACTTTGCTTTTTGCATTTGCTGTTCAGCTGTACAATTCAAGCAGATAGTCACATAATTAGCCACATAATTATGCTATTGTTCCCATCTGCAGCCAGTGTCTGTTTATGCTGTTGGGACTGTGAATGTAAAGTAGAACAAATAAGGAAAAGCGGAGAGATTATTAGATAAATGCATTACATAAAAAAACAAATATGCAAATGTACTTTATGTGCCTCTAAAGTCAATAAACAAAAGTCTTAATGTGGATTTGATGAACTGTTTCAATAGGTTTGCTTGGCCGTGTCCATTGTGAAGGTGTGATTATTTGTGTAATTGCCATTAAACTGATTTCTGTAATTATATCTTTTTTATGTTGAGGTAGTGAAGCTAGGTGTTCACCAGAACAGTGAACTGGACTGGAGTCACAACTCTGATGATCTTTATATCATCATTTACATTATACATTATATATTATATATATATATATATATATATATATATAAATGTTCTTTGTTCATCTTCTGACGGCTTTATTTATATATCTATATCTTTTTTTCTTTACCTGTCTCTCCATCGTTCTTAGTTTTCCATCTTTCTGTCTCTCTCCTTATCACATCTTTTATCCGTTTCAGTCTCTTTCCATTTTCCAATCTTTATCTGTTGTCTTTCTTTATCTATCCATCCATCATGTATGTATTTAATTACCTTTTAAAGCCAGGGGGATTATCTCACCTCCAACAGCCAAGCCAGGTCAGAAGCTTTAGTGACTGGACTTTAGCTGTGTGTCAGGGGCAGGGCATGAAACACTTGGGCTATTTTGTGTATTTCTACCTTCACCATATGTACCAGGAGTAGGAGAGTTAGCCATGGTGCCATCAAAACGAAATGATGCGCTTTTAAAAACCGGAGATATCCTTGCCTGCTTTCCAAGTTTTAGCGGGATGTTTTTCCTGTCCGCGGCCGGAAGCTTGTTCACCTGCGTCACACATCCAAATATTATCCCTACTTACTGATGATATGTACCTGTCATCTTGAAAATAAAATATTAAGGGCTTGATCTTCGAAGATTCCAAATAGCGCATGCTAATTTGCGTGTACTATAAAGAAATTGTACGTGGAATAAGTGGGTATGTTGCGTGCGATCTTCAAAGATTGCACGTGCAATCCCTTTCAGGTTTAGAAAATCACATTGCCGATGATAAAGGATTACGTTTGCATATCCTCCTCCCATAAATTTGCGCGTTTGAGTCATTATCATGTGCTCTGCATATTCATGAAGGAAGACACGGTAAAAGGTTTGCGCCCGCAGTTCTGCTGATTTTGCACACGCAATCCGATTACCACGTTGTTTGTAGTTTAGCTATGTGGACGCAAACAGGTTTGCGTGCGGGTTAGTACACACAAACGTTTTAAAGATCAGGCCCTAAATGTTTCCACGTACACCCAGCAATGTGCCACTAAGGTACACCAGGTGCACAAAGGAGCATTATGGCAAATCCTTCCTACCCAAGCAGCTGTTAGACTTTATCACCATCACTACTTCCAACAAACAACAATATTTTGTAAATATTGTCAAAGCAAAATGTGGCTACTTTGAAGAACCTGGAATATTAAGGCATATTTTCAGTTGTTTCACACTTTTTGTTCAGTATATAATTCCACATTGTGTAGATTCATATATCATTAATATATATATATATCAATATATATAATTATATCTATATATATATTATATATATATATACATATATATATATAGTATATATAATATATATATATTGCAATACTCAGACATGTTTAATATATATGAAACAAGAAATAATTCAAATGTTTTGTGTAAATTTCAAAAACCATAAATTTTTAATATGCCGGCAGAGTATGCAATGATTATGTCTTATTGGTTATTTTTTTACAATTCTTCTCACTTCAAGAAATGACTAAAAATAGGTCTGACTGGATTCCTTTAATATTTTCATCTTAGTTGACATAAATGTCAGTTTTGACATAGTTTTAGTCATTTTCTCACAGAATGTTTTTTGTTTTCATTTGGAAAAAAATGTCAGTGAAAAAAAACATAACAGAAAACTTTAGTTGACAAAATTAACACTGCTTGAAACCTCCCTGCTGACTCTAAAGTTAATTATTTGTGTCTGCCCACTGAGCTCATCTTAGACCGTGAACGGTTCTGTGCAGCCCAGATTTTAGTGACGATGATCAATGTTTGGTCCAGCCTTAAAACTACAGTAGGCAGGCAACCGGCTGTATGTCTGTTAGGGTGCTGATTGCACACTATCTAAGCAGATATCCCGCGTAACTGACTAGCATAACATTTGATAAATAAATAAATATTATAGATAATTTTATAATGGCAACAATAGATAATTGCCTTTATTAACACTAGGAATAACAGTTACCTTGACTGTTAGAATCTCCTATCAGCCTTTGGCCAGTGATAATAATGAACAAGTTGTATGGAAGGATAGTTGGAAAGGAAGAAGGGAGAGGAGGGGGAAGGGGTGGAAAAAAAGAGGGGAAAAGGAGTAAAGGGGGAGAGTGGATGGTAAAGGAGTGGAATAAAAATGGAAGAAAAAAAAGGGGGAGGGGGAAGAGAGAAGAGGGGGGATGGAAAATGAGGGGTGAAATGAGGTGGGTGCAGAAAAAAGTAGCAAGAAGGCGAGAACAGGAAGGGGAGGAAGAAAACAGGGCAAAAAAACGGCAAAGAAAAAGAAAAATGTGAGGAGGGGAAAGGCAGGAGAAAAAGCAGAAATCGAAGTTAAAATGAAAGGACTGTGTTGCACTGGGGGGTATGGCTCAGGGAACATAACTGCAGTCATGATATAGTTGCAACGTTGTTTTGCTTTTTTTTTCTTTTTGTTGGATTTTGTTTTGTGATCATTGACCTATAGTGAATTCAGCTCTAGACAGTCCCAACAGACAACACGAAACTAGTGCGGGACTGACGAACCACTACGGCACCAGTGCCTTCTAAAAATAGCAACTGAAAGGCTAGAGCTCTCGCTTGCTGTACAAATGACCTATGTAAAAGTCCAGCCGACGCGATGACAGCTCTCCACGGAATGAATCACGGATATAACTGATCTGGGATCTAAATTGTGACTCCGAAACTTCAGCGCTGTTAACATCCTCCCACAAGAAACAACAACTGTAATGTTTGTACTACTATCCTTGCTAAGAACAGAGTTTAAATGATCACAATTACCTTCCCTCTCACTGTGGCATTATAACCACTTGGAGTGAAAACAAGGCCAAACCAAAATTGCTGAGTCATCGTATACAAAACAAACATACGGTAAGAAATGCATGGAGATGAAGCGATATCACAGAACAACAGCAGCAGATTGGCTCAATTGAATCTTTACCATGCATCAAACCTAAGATACGAAGATTGTCAGCAAGTCCTCTTAATGATGAACACTGACTTGCATCATTCATCTCAGCAAAGATGGTTCTTAGTCAGCCAATCGCACTGAAGAAAATGTAATCAATTTATATTCGCTCCCTGAAGCACCCACCTATAGTTCAAAACAGACAAACACAAGCAACTCCGGATGATAAAGAACATTTACCACCTTTTTATTTTCAAACTGTGTCACAGCCTCAGACGTACAGAGTGCCATCAGTTTCTACATTTGCAGCTGTGGAAAAGAATATATACTTCATAAAAACCACATGGACCTCCATTCATCTCAGCCAAGCTGATACCAGTAGACACCAGCACTGTAGTTCGAAGCCTTCGTATATAGTATATATCCCTCTAGTATAGGCATCTAACATGTGCGAAGCGTGTTGTCAACGTAGTCATCTCTCTAACTAACCTTCTGACAGTACAGGCCTGCTGGTGACAACTTAACTAGATGTCTTGTGAATGTGCGGTTCTTCAGAAATGCTCGAGCTTTATTCATTATGGCACTTAAATAAAGTGCCCAAATATGTACTCAGTTTTTTTATGAGTTTGCAGCTTCATCCTTCTTTTTCACTCGCTATGTTTCATAATTAAACAATTCATTAATCATTAAAACTCATTAAAAAGCTAATTTTACTAAATTGCATACCCACTCACGCCCACTACCTTATTGCACATACACCAATCAGGCATTACATAAAATTATGACCACTTGCCTAACGGTGAGTCGGTCCCCCTCTGGCTGCCAAAACAGCCCTGACCTATCGAGTCATGGACTCCACTAGACTGAGGGTGTTGCCAGTGTATTTGCCCACAGACAATAATGATTAGCATTTAAGTCTGTAGTTAGATGAGCGTGGAGCTCCAGATTATACTTCACATATTATGATTGCATTTTTATTGAAAATGGCATAGCAAAAAACAAACACTCAGTCACAAAGGCATGCTGTCTCCTTGAAAGGCTGTAAATAGTCTGCAACAATGCTTTGGTATGTTAAATGCTTCCCATAGTGGTCCACCGTGATTATTCCCTATAAGTCGACATGGTAGTACACTACTCTAGCGATCGAACACGCAACAAGGCAATCAGAGCGTTTTAACAAAGTGACTGTCCCACAACCACAAGACTATACTTCCTTCCGATTAGGCCTCAAACGCGAGCCCATAACCCCAGCTCACATAAGTGAAAACAATAGACGTGTAGATAAACAGATGCCTAAACATCCTGTCGCACACAACTTAAACCTTGCTAACCAAGAAAGAAGTCCCTTTTATGAAATGAACACTTTGTCAATATGCTGAAGACTTTATGGTCAGACGAGACAAAGACTGAGCTATTTGGCAACATTGACAATAATGTATCATTGGGGAAGACAGAAGAGGTTTCCAAAGCAAAGTCCATTGTTTTGCATGGTGGTGGTAGCATCATGCTGTTGGTTTATGGGGAACAGATCTATTGGACAAATTACTCAATTTTACTGAAATTAACAGAAAAAAACATTTGAAACTTGGATGAAACAAATGGCTCCAACAGGAAACTGATAAAAATGGCTTTCTAATAGATGAGCAGACTAACTTTAAGCTTTTAGAATAGCAGGCCCAAAACCACCACCAGAATACTGCTAGTCCTTCTCTCCTGAAACTTGTCTTCAACCTCTCCACCTTTATCTTCTGCACTAGCTATCACTTTCCATGGTTGACTCCAGGTACCTGTAATCATCCAGCTTCAAAACTATTGATTCCTTGCATCATTCACACACAGGGAGCTGTCTTTCTTTGCCAAGTGACTTTCATCATTTGCTCCATATTTTCAGGCTATTCTGTACCTGCTCTATACTCACACCGCAGAAATCATAGGTAGACAGTAAACATAGATCACAGACATCCACATACGCAGTCAACCCATCCTATAATCATAGCAAACACCATACATCTACATAAGATATGACAAAATTAAATTGCATCCTATCTTTTGGACAAGGGAACACAATTTTGTGTTGTTTGCATTCTACATATGTCATGAAATTACAAATAATACTTATTTGTAACTTGTTAATCCAACACTAGCCTATCCAACCATATATAAATAATATCTAAACACGAACACCAATCCCACGATTCAGCTTGCCAGCAATAGTTTAATAAGAGATTTTATTCTATATACTAAGTAAAAGCGTGGTTCATCATGCCAACCTTGAAGATTTATGGGGAAGAAATTTTTTTTTCCCCAACAAAAAAATGTTTAATTGTGTTTTTTTTGTTATGATAACTGGGACCTGAGGAAGCAGTCTTGAAGGCTGCCTAAAAGTCTTGAAGACTCAATTTTTACTAACAATACTCCAACATATAATGCTTTCAGATGAAGCCATAGGCCCTAAATAACCATATCCAGCTCAAGTAAACATCAACAACATAGCACAAAGAGATTGATTGTGTAATTTCTACCCAAAACACACTTAAAGTAAGACTGAGACCTACAATACAGTGCCCAACGCAAGTAAACTAGAGCACACTGTGCCAGCGATTTTCGTAAAGTAACGATTAATATAGTCTGCCTTAGAAAGACTTCACTCATGCAGTCTAACTATAGAGTTCAGCAAACTCCTGGAAGAGCAGAATTAAACTAACATACAGCCATAAATGCATCCAGAATTCAGCAGCGGCACATTATCCATAGATCATGGGTCCCGTACATACGAACATGAGCACTCTAAACATTAGTGCACTGTCTGTAACAGTGATAAGAGGATCTACACAGATCTCCATATAGAGCAATGATCAGACTAGAGCAACACCCACTTCAGCATCCGATTCTGAAAATGACATGAAAAGACAAGCGAACATGAAAAACCTTATACTGTTCATTCGGAAGCGAAAAGAACATTTGACATATAATGGGCCAAATAAACAGTTTGAGATCTTAAGAAAAAAAAAAAAATGATCTCCATCATATCCAGACTCAGATAAGGGATCAATACGATACATCTTCAAAGGAAGAATTTATTTCTGAATGGACATTTAAACCGGTACTAGCAAAGAATTCTACCTTATTGCTGTATATTTGACAGCACTGATCAATAGATTGTAATCTAAGCGGTTGTTGTGAACAGCAACTTGCAGATTTATGATTGCTTCTGGCACTTACTGCAAATAAAATAATCCTCTTACAGCACTATTAGAATTTTTTTCAATATTTTTCAAACTAATATTTGAAATTCTGTGTGGTATTACTGTTCCGAGATGGCCACATCAGATCACATCCGGCCGCTCTCTAAGAGGGACAGTACATCTGCTACGGCTCAGACTTATTTTAGGCTAATAGCTTGCTGTCCAGGGCATTCAATGCTGTCAGATCCGTTAAGATAATTGAAATTATTTTGATTTGCTAAATACTAGAAATGTGTTTTACTTTCTTCAAAATTAGAAGTCTATATGCACTAGGATTACCATGACTTGGGGAAGCCATGGTGATGATGTCATGGCTTTGAAAGCTTCTCATAGGTTGATTTACAACATTTATGCTAAATAATGACACAACTGTGGATGCATTTTAAAGCAACACCTTAAACACGCTGATTTTTCATGTGGCATCCTGGGAAAATCAAAAGAAATCAGGCAAGATGGTTCATCCCTGGGTCCAATTACTAGAGACCTGGAGATGCCATGTATGTCTGTTACATGCAAATACAAACATAAGAATGCGGAGCCATCATAGAGTTCAGGAAGGAGATGGATTCTATGTCCCAGAGACATAGAAATATTTTGCAATGAAAAGTGTCAAATCCGGAACAAAAGCAAAACCATGGAAATGCTGATGCTGTAGAAATTAAAATTTTAAAACTTTCCAATTGTTTGTCCAAATATTGTCTACCATATTTGAAAACAACATTAGCTACAGTATGTCTAGGAGTCCATTTTATGCTAAAATTGCATTTAACAAACATCATGAGCTTCTAAATTGCACACTGTAAAAACAAAAATAAATTTAAAAAAATACCCAAAGAAAAACTTTGAAAGATACCAACTACGCAGAATTTGTGCCACTTCAAAAACTTTTGGGTCAATTGAAATGATTAAAAAAATAAATTGGTGATGGCTCAAGAGTTTTACACAGTTGTATGCTAATTTCCTTTTTTCCTTAAATTTGCACTGTAGAGAGAATGATAGAATTCAAAAATCAATACAAGATCTCTCTGGTCAAATAAAAGAACCTTTTGGATCAACTATTTGTGATTGTGCCATAGGGCTGAGTCTAAACTTGTTCTTGGAACCTCAGTGTATACCCAAAGTCAGAATGAAAAACAGGGAGAGCAGGAAAGCAGCACACCTTTAATGTGGCCAACGCTATTTCCACGCCTGATGAAAAGCAGAATGTTATTTCGTCTGAGGCTGTTCTGCCACACAATTGCTTTAATTGTTTGTTGGCAGCTCTAATCGATAAAAGGATTATTGGCACTGACAACTAATGAGTACAGATCAGAGTGTAATCAGTGTCATAACTGCTTGAGTGGAACAATACATTGTATTTAATATCCTTGGACTGCTATGCAGCTAGCGGAGGCCTAAAGCAATTAAAGGCAGAATCAATGCCCTAAGTCAAAACGCTGTGACAGCTCTATTATCCCTGGATATAGAAGGCCTAGAGGATTTCCATCTCCACACTTCCATCTCTTCCTGTTGCATGGTGATCTCACACATGCATACATATTCTCTCTTATCTGTCTCTGACTATCTGCAGGTGTACATACACCAACCTACACAATGTCAGAGCCCTTCCTATTTTCAGCTGTTTTCCTTGTTATTTCTTTCACAGAGATTCTTGCCATCTTTTAATCTGAAAAAAACCTTTTTTTCTTTTAGTTTTTTGTCTTCACCTTCATTCTTAAATTTTCCCTTGTTCACACCCTTCTGCCACCATCACTTTTGGCAAAATCCTCCCCATCTTTGTCCTGTAGATATTCAGACGCGCTTTCTTTTAAATCAAATTTTTTAATGTGTTCGGGGCCATTTTTCTTTAGGTGTCAAAGGTAAAAAGATATCTGGCGGATCGTTCATTTTGCGAAAAGTATTTTGCTCAGTTAAACTTTTGGGAAAACAGTAAGTTTTAAAAATCACCAGGATTTCAAAAAAAAGCCTTTAGCAAAAAAAAAAAATAGTGGAAAAAAACACTGGTGATGATATGGGACATTTACAAATCTTCTGTCTGTAATTGTTCTTCAAAAGCTTTTGTCAAAATTTAAAATTTGGTCCATTTTCTAACAGAATTTTACAAACACACTTTTTGACCCAACAAGTGGCATAATGCCTATTCTTTTTTCAATTCCCCCCTGTAAAAGTAATTTCTGTCCAGCAAAATCCTCCCACAGTAAAAATGAAAAAAGAAACTGTTAGGTGACCCTTTCCGGTGTACTCACCTTCTTTCCCAATGATTTCGGGTATAGGCACCCCCCACACCCTTTTGCACCTACACAGATAAAACCCCGAAAACAATGGATGTATTGTTCTATGCTGAAAGCGGAAATAGGGACCGAATCTTTGACTTTGACTTTAGTTAAAATTAAGGAAAAAAAACTGGTTTAGACTTTCTTAAAGTCTTTAAAACTTGACGAAATTCAAGAAAATGGGCTAATCTCAAAAATTTTTTCAAAACACAGATGTTGCAGAGGTTACAAAGTCATAATTGATAACCCCTTAAAAATATAAACCAATTTTTAGCCCGTGGCGTTTTTAAAAATTTGGGGTACCCAACCCTTACTATTTTTACCTCAAGAGGGTTTTGGATTATTGGTTTAACCCAGGAGACTGGGTAAGGATAAAATATCCAAAGTTGGGTTAAATTAA
>JAHHUM010003112.1:0-48662 GCA_036173005.1 Crenichthys baileyi | reverse complement strand
CCAAAAAAAAAAATTCTTACACTTAAAGTTTGATCACAACTCCACTAACGTTCCGGAAAAAACCCCCCTCAAACCCAGGCCCAAAAATCCATGAAAACCCCAGGTCCCAAACCCATCTTGAAAAAAATTACCAAAACCCTGTAAAAAAAATCCTGAAACGGGTTCCAAACTCTTCAACCAGGTACAAATCTTCTCAATCCGGGAAAACCCTCTTCAAAATAGGAACCACCCCATCAAACCATGT
This sequence comes from Crenichthys baileyi, assembly GCA_036173005.1. Taxonomy (NCBI): domain Eukaryota; kingdom Metazoa; phylum Chordata; class Actinopteri; order Cyprinodontiformes; family Goodeidae; genus Crenichthys; species Crenichthys baileyi. The sequence goes on along the minus strand of JAHHUM010003112.1, from coordinate 48,418 downwards.
CCAATCTCTACAAAACCAGAATAAGCCACTACTCTGTGACTTATGAATAAACCATCTTCATGGGTCCCAGTGGAGCTAAAAAGCGACCGTTTTAGTCAGCCACTAAACAGCTTCTATGCTCTTAAAACCCCTGAAAAAGGTGAATCATTTTTAAAGGAATTTTTCATAGACTTTTGAATATAGGCTGTAGTCAGCATTTTAGCTAATTTTAGCTTAGACATTGTTCTTTGCATAGTAGATGGGGTAAATTAATATCAGCCTTCATGCTAGTGATAACCAATATGCTAAGGTTAGCATTTTAGCTTCTCTTTCTCTCTAAGCTGAAGAACACGTTTGCCTTTTTTAGGCAATTACTTGTTGGTTTTTGTTTTTCTTCAGCGTATTTGTTGTTAGTTCATTCTTTTTCTGAATTTTCTGCTATGTTTTTAATATATTTTAGCACTGACTTCAACTTCTTAGGCTATATTTTTGCTTCAGTCTATGCTTTTTCAGCTCATCTATGGGCAGCTCTTTCCTGCTTTTTTAATGTTTTTGTCAGTTCTTGCATTTCAACAACTACTTCAACAAGTAGTGTTGAGGTAACTTTACATTGTTACGCTGTTTTAAGCTAATAATCTTCCTGCTTAAACAGATCAGATGACAGTTTTTCTTTGCTGTTTCTACTAATTTATCAGATTTAGGCTGATATTCTGCTGTCAACCTTTCTGCCAGCTTTCAACAGGAGTTTAGCATTTCTGTTTTCTTCTAAATCATTACATTTCAGGAGATTTCAGCTTTTTTCTGCCAAAAAATCAGCTTACAGCATTCAAACTACATTTGCATTTTTGCAGGAATGCAAATTTTTCTAGTTTATTTTAATTTTTATGATTACAATTGACAACTAATAAAACCCCCACATTTCAGTATCTCAGAAAATTAGAATATTTTGAAAAGGCTCAATATTGAAGACACCTGGTGCCACACTCTAATCAGCTAATTAACCCAAAACCTCTGCAATGGCCTTTAAATTGCTTCAGTCTAGTTCTGAAGGCTACACAATCATGGGGAAGACTGCTGACTGGACAGTTGTCCAAAAGACGACCACTGACACCTTGACCCGTAAGGTCAAGACACAAAAGGTCATTTCTAAAGAGGCTGGCTGTTCACAGAGCTCTGTGTCCACGCACATTAATAGAGGCAAAGGGAAGGAAAAGATGTACCAGCAATAGGGGATAACTGCACCCTGAAGAGGATTGTGAAACAAAACCCATTCAAAAATGTGGGGGAGATTTACAAAGAGTAGACTGCAGCTGAAGTCAGTGCTTCCAGAACCACCACGCACAGACGTGTTCATGACATGGGTTTCAGCTGTCGCATTCCTTGTGTTGAGCCACAAGGAAGTGTCTTGGCTGGGCTAAAGACAAAAATGACTGGGCTGCTGCTGAGTGGTCCAAAGTGATGTTCTCTGATGAAAGTAAATTTAGCATTTCCTTTGGAAATCAAGGTCCCAGAGTCTGGAGGAAGAGGAGAGGCACAGAATCCACGTTGCTTGAAGTCCAGTGTAAAGTTTTCACAGTCAAGGATGGTTTGGCGTTCCATGTCATCTGCTGGTGTTGGTCCACTGTGTTTTCTGAGGTCCAAGGTCAAGGAAGTTTTAGAGCACTTCATGTATCCTGCTGCTGACCAACTTTATGGAGGTGCAGATTTCATTTTCCAAAAGGACTTGGCACCTGCACACAGTGCCAAAGCTACCAGTACCTGGTTTAAGGACCATGGTATCCCTGCTCTTAACTGCCCAGCAAACTCGCCTGACCTTAACCCCGTAGAAAATCTACGGGGTATCATGAAGATGAAGATGCAATACGCCAGACCCAACAATTCAGAAGAGCTGAAGGCCACTATCAGAGCAAACTGGGCTCTCATAACACCTGAGCAGTACCACAGACTGAGCGACTCCATGCCACGCCGCATTGCTGCAATAATCCAGGCAAAAGGAGCCCCAACTAAGTATGAAGTGCTGTACATGCTCATACTTTTCATGCTTATACTTTTCAGTTGGCCAACATTTCTAAAAATCCTTTTTGTATTGGTCTTAAGTAATATTCTAATTTTCTGAGATACTGAATTTGGGGTTTTAATTAGTTGTCAGTTATAGTATAACTATAGTATAGTTGTGGTTTTTAGTATAACAATGGCCATCAGTGGGCTCTAGATGGACAAACTGTCTACTTTTAAGGCTAGGTTTAAAACTTTCCTTTTTGATAAAGCTTATAGTTAGAGTGGCTTAGGTTATCCTGAGCTATCTCTGTAGTTATGCTGCTATAGGCTTAGGCTGCTGGAGGACATAATGACCACTTTCACCCTCTCTGCTACATTCTCACGCTACTCTTCAATTTTGTATTATTTGCTGTTATCTCAGCTTTTAACTTTGTTCTCTCTCTTTTCTCTTCCTAGAAGCTACACCTGGCCTGACTCTGTGTCTACCTGTAACACCTTTCTGGAGAGGGGAATCCTCCAAGCTTCTGCTGGCAACAACTTAATGCTCACCCTCTGCCGATGATCCACATGGCCCTGTCTTTCAGTGTTTAACCCTTTCTCTCTCCTAGACATAGCTACTGACTGAGCTTTTACTGTAACTAACTCTATGTGCTCTCTTTCAGACTCTAACCTTGAAAACTGGCTCAGAGTTTATCTGTTCTTTCTTTCTAGGTGAAACGACTAAAGGAGCTACATCCATTAACACTTACTTTTCCTTCCCATAGAAAGTACTCCTGGATCAGTGCTTCTTTGTTCTCTTTTGTGTCTCTGCTCTGTTCTCTCTAACCCCCAGTCGGTCGTGGCAGATGGCCGCTCACACTGAGCCTGGTTCTGGTTCTGCTGGAGGTTTCTTCCTGTTAAAAGGGAGTTTTTTCCTCTCCACTGTCGCTACATGCATGCTCAGTATGAGGGATTGCTGCAAAGTCAACGCCAGTGACTGTCCACTGTCTCTACATGCTCATCCAGGAGGAGTGAATGCTGCAAGTCACTGACTGGATGCAATCTGCTGGGTTTCCTTAGACAGAAAAACTTTTTATCCAATTTGAATAAATAACAGAATCTGGCTGCACTGTTCAATGATTAAGATTAACTGGAATGTATGTACCTGACTTTTGTGAAGTGCCTTGAGACGACATGTGTTGTGAATTGGCGCTATATAAATAAACTGAATTGAATTGAATTGAATTGAATTGAATTATAATCATCAAAATTAAAAGAATTAACATTGGAAATATATCAGTCTGTGTATAATGAAAAGTTTCAATTTTTGAATGGAATTACTGAAATAAATCAACTTTTTCATGATATTCTAATTTTATGACCAGCAGTTGTATGTCCGACTGACACTGAGCAGTTCCTCCTCCTGCAGGAGGATAAGCCCATATAGACATGCTGCTGCAGCGCTCTGCTCCAGTCAAACCTAAAACTAGTGAATGAACAGCTGATCAGCTGTGATCGCTAAAAAATATTTTGAGTTTATTGGTTAAATTTCTCAAAGGTTTTGATGAGCATTTCTGTCTCCATGGAGACGTGGAAAAACTGCACACTCTGTAAAACACTGATATTCAGCATAGGTGGCTGTGCTGAAAGGTTCAGTTTGCAAATAAAAATCCAGAACTCCTGTTGAGTCATTTCAAATTTAACAGAAAATATGACCTGCAGAGCAGTCTAAACTGGGATCTGACTGAATAAAATGCTGGGGATATTCAACCAGTGAGACATGTTTAGCATCCTCCCACCATAAAGCTGCACCTTTAGTTCAGGGTCCATCAAAGAGGGTCTAAAGACAGAGGTCAGGTAACCAGGGGATCGGGTGATCAAATTCACACTAGAGCACTCTTTCTGTGTGTGTCTGTGTGTACCTGGTCTCCCTCGCTATGGTGCTCCATGCTCTGTTGTGATTGGCTGAGCCTGAAAGCGGCGCCTGGTGGTGATAATGTGGCTGGTTGCATCCCAGAGAGTGCTGACGCATGGAGGTGGAGGCAGTTGCTGAGGATGCTGAGGTTGGGCGCAGAGCACGATCCAGTGATTTCCCATCATGGCAAGGGCTGCAGGGGTTGTCAGACATCCCCAACCTGAGAAGGCAAAATTAGACCTGTGAGATGAGTTCTGATGGATGACACACCTGTTTAAGCTGTGGGTGTGGTCACCTGTCTGGTGACATGGAGCCATCAGAGGTGTGGTAAAGTGATGGTGTCATCTGAGCATCCGGGCGGAGCTCCTTATCGTACGCCATCAGGTTCCATTCCTGTCGTCGGTCCCGACCTTTTCGGACCTTCATGGGAAGGAGACAGAGTATTACACAGGTAGAATTCATCCAATTGGACGCAGGATTCAGGAGGAGCCAGTAAATTACCTTCTTCACCTCCCGTCCTGAGGACTCCTCCACCTGCTTCTGTTCCTGAACACAAACAGATACCAAATATGGAGATGGATGGATGGATGGATGAATGGGACAGATTAACCTTTTGTCGTCTTTTCTCCTTGCGTTTGTTCTCAGTGGCCTGCAGCATCTTCTCCTTCCACAGGTTGAAGAAGTAAGACGGGTCGGTGTAGAACCTCAGACTATCTTTCTTATCATCCCTACAAACAAATGGAGCAAAACTGGGTGTAGGCATGGTGAGGGTACAACTTAAACTGACCTGTGAGGAGTTGGAGGGCGGGGTTTAAAATGACCTGTAAGGTGTCAGGATGTTGAGGGGGGGTGGTTTACCACACCGATGGTACATCTCCAGCACTGGGTTGAGGATGGAGCTCTGTGACACCACCTGCTGGTCCTGGATGGTACTGCTTCTGAAAGGTTTCCGCATGTTGATGTCTTGCAGGGACAATACACCATAGAAGGACAGCAGAGGGATGTTCTGAGATCAGTGGAAACCTCTGATTTCCTCTCCGCCACAAACAGCTGATAATATTCAGGTTAATGAAGTTCTTTCAGGTGTCTGGATCATTTGGGTGGAAGTTGACCTACCTTCCTCCACAGTGGAGTCCAGCTGAGTGACCTTCACAGCCAGCAGGTCCACTCTCTCCTGCAGGCTGTTCATCCTCAGGTAGAAGATGTTGGCCTCCATGAAGAGCTCACCAAAGATGTCCTCTGCATGGCGACCTGGACATTAATAGGGGATGTGTGTTCAACTCGAAACCTTCTTAACACCAGAACTCACTAACTGGCAGATGACTTTAACAGCTTCTACTGCAGGTTTGAAAAATCTCCAACCATTGTATTCAAAGACAAAAGCTCCCCATGTACCAACCACCATCCTCTCCTCAAACCCCCTGCCTTGGATTTAAGATCTCTGAGGAAGATGTAAATAGGCGTTTCCAATGTCAAAATATCAAGAAGGCTGCAGGTACTGACAATATCTGCCCCTCATGAATGAAAGCCTACGCTGTCCAATTGGCCCCCATCTACACTCATATCTTCAACACATCTCTAGAGCTGTGGGAGGTTCCCATATGCTTTAAATGTTCCACCATCATCCCCATTCCCAAGAAACAAGGGGTTAAATGACTACAGGTCTGTCACCCTGACATTTGTGGTCATTAAATCCTATAAGTGACTGGTGCTGAAGCATTTGAAGAACATCACAGGCCAGCAGATGATGCAGTCAGCTTGGGACTACACTTTATCATGCAACATCTCCACCACCCAAGGATGTACACCAGGATCCTGTTTGTGGACTTCAGCTCGGCATTCAACATCATCAACCCAGACATCCTCCACCAGAAGCTCATGCAGCTCAAAGTCCTGGCCTCCACCTGTAGGTGGATCACCAACTTCCTGAAGGACCAGCAGCAGCAGCTGAGTAGCACTCAAGAACCAACAGCACCGGCGCCCCCCAGGGCTGTGTTCTCTCCCTAGTCTTCTTCTCCCTCTACACAAATGACTGCACCTCAGCAGACCCATCTGTGAAACTCCTGAAGTTTGCAGATGACACCACTGTTATTGGACTGATCCAGGACTGTGATGAGTCTGCATACAGACACGAGGTGGATCAGCTCACTGGTGTGGTCAGAACCACCTGAAGCTTAACCCATTCAAAACTGTGAAGATGATGGAGGACTTCTGGAGAACACCACCCCCACATACCCCCCTCACCCTCAACAACACCGTGTCGGCTGTGGACCACTTCAGGTTCCTAGGAACCACCATCTCTGAGGACCTGAGATGGTCTTCACAAATAGACACTGTTCAGAAGAAGGTCCAGCAGAGACTGTACTTCCTGAGGCAACTCAAGAAGTCCAACCTTCCACAGGAGCTGCTGGTCATCTTCTCCACCACCATTATTCAGTCTGTCCTGTCTTCATCCATCTCAGTGTGGTTTGGATCATCCACCAAACAGGACAAGTCCAGACTGCGACCAACAATCCGGGCTACAGAGAGAATCATCAGGGCTGACCTTCCCTCCATCCAGGACCTATACAGGTCTATTAGAAGCATCTGGTGTGCGATTTCGCGCGTCCAAAGCGGCAGACACTAGAATCTGAACTTTTGAAAGTTGATGCAGCGCGTCAACCAATCAGAGAAGCTTTATCATGGGACGGAACGACCCATGATAAATTTTACTATTTACCATTTTACTATTTACTAATCATAAACCAGCCTGAAGGCTGGAAGAAAAAGGACACATCAGCTTTCCGAATGACACCGAGGTAGGGAGGTGCTGTGGGTAATAACATCCTACACCAGCTGATCACAGAAAAACAACTGTTCAAACGCACAAACATTTCCCCCAAAACACACAAACAAACCACCATGAAACAGCGTGTTTGGTTCTGACATTTATTGACGGCCTTGAAGAGAACCAGCGTCTGCTGAAGGAAGGAGCAGCCAGAGAGCAGCTGCCCGTAATCAGACTGCCTGGAGGAGGAAAGCCCTGCTGAATCCATGGAGATCGAAGACCCAACATCCAACCTAAAACTATCTTCACCTCGGTCAGAAGTCCATGGTTCTGAGCTTTAAAGTCCTTGTCCTTCTTATGGGCATGGTTGAGACAAGAACTTCATCATAAAGCCCAAAAAGTAGCCTTTTTCAGGCAAACTATGGAGCTTCACCATCCAGACAGCAGCATCTCTCCTCTCTGCTTCTCCTGACCCCTCCTGAGTCATGTCCCGGTTTGTGCCCGTCCTGCCATGATTCGGCAAATAAAGCCAAGCCACTCTCTTGACTGCATCTGCCATTGTACAAAGGCAAAGGATGATTGAAAGGGTCTATCCAAACCTTGCTCAGACGCATGTCTAGAGCGTTTTTGCCGCTCGATATAAGCATCTGACCTCAAAGTACACTGGTCCAACTAGAGGTGTTGGACACCTTTTTGACGTTCAAATCGCGTTTGGTCTGAACGTACCACCAGAGTTTACATAGACACCATGCATACTAGCAAAATTTAACCTTGTATTCCTCTTCAGTAAAAACATAGTACTTATATATATCAGTGGCAGATGCTGGTCTTTCAAGGAGGGGAAGCTCAATTTCAAGATCGCTGATTCGCTGATTCACTCATTTCGCTGTCAATCAAAAAGGGATTCAGCCTCAGACAGATCATCCACTCATCATGCAGAAGCTGAGCGTCCGGGCCAGCTGAGGCCAGCCCACTGGCCCATAGACCCCCAGAGACGCTGAGCGTCCGATGGGCGGGACAAAGCCCAGCATTTTTACTTCACTATTGAACTCACCGTTTAAAGCACTCTGAAGCTGCGGGAATGAGTGAGAGGAAAGCCGCATCGTTACCAGTGATAAGAAACTGATTCTGAACAAAAGTTGAGCGTGTTGTAGCGCATATTTAGTCAGTGACGTGTACACACAACAGTATATATTTGATCACTTATTTTTTGAAGTTTTAGGTCTTTGTATTTTTAAGTCTTTCTGTCCTAATCAGACAACAAATTTCCACTGTTTTTGGGGAAACAGACTGTATCATGGTGAGCCTGCCAGGATTTGTATCTCCTTCCAAAAATAGACTAACAATGACCCACATATATATGTACAGGGGTTGGACAATGAAACTGAAATACCTGTCATTTTAGTGTGGGAGGTTTTCATGGCTAAATTAAATAAATAGTTAAAATTAAATTAAATAGTATCACGTAGTGACCTGGCCACTATCCTGCAAGAAGAATGGCTTAAAATCCCTCTGACCACTGTGCAGGACTTGTATATGTCATTCCCAAGACGAACTGACGCTGTATTGGCCGCAAAAGGAGGCCCTACACCATACTAATAAATTATTGTGGTCTAAAACCAGGTGTTTCAGTTTCATTGTCTAACCCCTGTATATGCTTCCAATAGGTCAAATTATCAGGCAGCATAGGATAAATTTTCACTGTTACGCTGATGACACTCAGCTTTACTTATCCATGAATCCTGATGAGCCCAACCAGTTAGATTGACTACAAGCATGTCTTGAAGACATAATAACTTGGATGACTTTAAATTTTCTGCTTCTAAATTCAGACAAGACAGAAGTTGCCGTCTTTGGACCGGAGTCTTTAAAAAAGAAATTAACAAGTCAATCACTTAACCTGGATGGCATTAAATTGACCTCCGATAATAAAGTAAAAAACCTTTGTGTTATTTTTGACCAGGACATGTCATTTAAATCCCATATTAAACAGGTTTCTAGGATTTCCTTCTTTCACCTCCTGAACATTAACCAAAATTAGAAATATCCTGTCCAGGAGTGACGCTGAAAAACTAGTCCATGCATTTGTTACTTCAAGGCTGGACTATTGTAATTCTTTACTATCAGGATGTCCACAAAATGCAGTTAAAAGCCTTCAGCTGATTCAAAATGCTGCAGCAAGAGTTCTGATGAAAACTAAAAAGAGAGATCATATTTCCCCTACTTTAGCTTCCCTTCATTGGCTCCCTGTTAAATCCAGAATAGAATTTAAAATTCTCCTCCTCACATATAAAGCCCTTAATGATTTAGCTCCATCATACATCAGAGATCTGATTGGTCCATATGTTCCTAACAGAGCACTTCGTTCTCAGACTGCAGGTTTACTGGTGGTTCCTAGAGTCTCTAGAAGTAGAATGGGAGGCAGATCCTTTAGTTATCAGGCTCCTCTCCTGTGGAACCAGCTCCCAGTTTTAGTCCGTGAGGCGGACACCCCTGTCTACTTTTAGGCTAGGCTTAAAACTTTCCCTTTTTGATAAAACTTATAGTTAGAGTGGCCTTAGGTTATCCTGAGCTATCTTCCTTATTTTAGCTCCGTCTTCTTCTCCCCTTGTTTGGATGGAGTAAGGGGGGGTTTAGATTTTTGCCTAAACCGGCTCAGTTATGGTTGAGGTGCAAACACACCCTCCATTTCTGCTACTTGTATGACCCCCTCTCTTTTCGAATGGTTATGGTCAATCTGACAGAGAGAGGTATCCCAATCGTTGTGGGTTTTTAGTATAACAATGACCATCAGTGGGCTCTAGATGGACACCCTTTCTACTTTTAAGGCTAGGCTTAAAACTTTCCTTTTTGATAAAGCTTAAAAGTTAGAGTGGCTTAGGTTTATCCTGAGCTATCTCTGTAGCTATCTCTGCTATAGGCTTAGGCTTGCTGGAGGACATAATGACCAAATTTCACACCCTCTTCGCTACATTCTCACACTACTCTTCAATTTGCATTATTTGCTGTTATTTCAGTTTTTAACTTTGTTTTTCCTCTTTTCTCTTCCTAGAAGCTACACCCGCCTGACTCTGTGTCTACCTGTAACACCTTTCTGGAAGGGGGAAACCTCCAAGCTTCTGCTGGCAACAACTTAATGCTCACCCCCTCTACCGATGATCCACATGGCCCTGTCTTTCAGTGTTTAACCCTTTCTCTCTCCTAGACATAGCTACTGACTGAGCTTTTACTGAAACTAACTCTATGTGCTCTCTTTCAGACTCTAACCTTGAAAACTGGCTCAGAGTTTATCTGTTCCTTCTTTCTAGGTGAAACGACTAAAGGAGCTACATCCATTAACATTTACCTTTTCCTTCCCATAGAAAGTACTCCTGGATCAGTGCCTCTTTGTTCTCTTTGTGTCTCTGCTCTGTTCTCTCTAACCCCCAGTTGGTCGTGGCAGATGGCCGCTCACACTGAGCCTGGTTCTGGTTCTGCTGGAGGTTTCTTCCTGTTAAAAGGGAGTTTTTCCTCTCCACTGTCGCTACATGCATGCTCAGTATGAGGGATTGCTGCAAAGTCAACGTCAGTGACTGTCCACTGTCTCTACATGTTCATCCAGGAGGAGTGAATGCTGCAAGTCACTGACTGGATGCAATCTGCTGGGTTTCCTTAGATAGACAAACTTTTTATCCAATTTGAATAAATAACTGAATCTGACTGCACTGTTCAATGATTAGGACTAATTGGAATGTATGTACCTGACTTTTGTGAAGTGCCTTGAGACAATATGTGTTGTGAATTGGCGCTATATAAATAAAACTGAATTGAAACTGAATTGAGGAAGGTTTCTGATCATGTTTTTTTTGCATCAATTCGATCCCCTGGGTTTGGAGGAAGAGGAATACTGAGTAGAACACAATTCCCGAAGTTAAGCAAAGAAGAGGAAAAATATGATTTATTATGAACATTATGACAGGATGAGTTCACTGTACTGAGAGCCCAATAGACCAGGACATGCACCATAAGATCTTGAAGAATCTTCTTCCCACGGCCAGAGTGATGACGATCTGTCTTTAATGAGTCTTCCAGCATGACAGAAACTCAAGACTTATCACCAGGGCACCAAAGGAGTGGCTAAAGAAGAATCATAGGTCAGGAAGGAGTCTAACCAGTCCTCAGACCACAGTCTGAGGAGGGAACCATATCTCTGAGTTTTCAAACAGCAGCCAAGAATCCTGAAGGATTCACAGTGTCTGTAAAGAGGACTGAGACAAAATGACTCCCTCGACTTTAGACATCACATCTCATACATAATACAAAGCCTTTAGTATAGTGACAGACCACCTTGTTACAACAGCTTTAGGTCTTCTAGGAAGGATTTACACATGGTTTATGAGTTTCTTCGGGGGTACATCTGATCATTCTTTCAGAAGTGCTTTTATGAGGTCAGACGCTGATGCTGGACAAGAAGGTTTGGCTCAAAGTCTCCACTCCAATTAATCCCAGAAGTTTCCTGTCAGGTTGAGGTCAGGACTCCGGACCTGTCAAGTTCTTCCACACCAGACTCCCTCATCTAGGTCTTTATGGACCTTGCTTTGAGAACCAATGCTGTGATATTGGAACCATGTTGAATCCTCCACCAAACTGTTCACACAGAGTTGGTAGCATGAAATTGTCCTAAATGTCTTGGTATAGTGAAGCACTAAGGGTTTCTTTTACTGGAACTAAGATAACTGAGCCCAACTCCTGAAAATCAATCACACACCATGATCCTTCCTCCACCAAACTTTACAAATCACACAATGCAATCCGGAAGTCAGTTACAGAAACTGTGTAAGATCTGTTTCTGCATCAAGGGGATTTACGCAGAACTTTAATTCCTTCTTTACTGGAGATCAGATCATTCTACCCAGTAACAGGAAACGTGCTTCAGGATTGTTATGTGATATTCTGTCTGTCTCCATAAAATTAAAAGTTTCAAAAAAATGAGACACTGTCCATTTGTTTGTAAGTGAGCAAACTCAACAGGGCATCAGCTAATTATTATTTGAGCAGAACCTTCAGGAACCCCTTTAGTGTTGCTCAGAACATGGAGGTTTCTGGTTGGTTGATGCTGGAGAACACAAAGAGGTCATTAAAACTAGAACTTTCCTGAGTTCTAACATTTGTCTTAGAATTTTCTCTCAGTCAGATAAAAGTTATTCAGGAACATCTGAGGCCTTCAGAGAGCTCCTAACGTGAGGAGATGTTAAGAGTAGTGAGGAAGACTTTTAGTGAGCCTAAGAGTGTCTGAAGCAGAGAAGATGGAGGAAAGACAGAGAGATACTTACAGACTGTGAAATGCTGAAAAAAATTAATGTTTGGAAAAAATTGGAAAAAGTTTGTTGTTCAACTTTTCTTAACTTTTTTTTACTATCATCATGCCACTGCAACATACTTTTTCTTCATCATGTAAAGCACTTTGAATGGTCTTGTTGCTGAAATGTGCTATAAATAAACTTGCCTGTTTGTTCCCACCGTGATCCCAGGACCAAATCTACCTTTAACACTCCTCTCTTCTCCTCCACCAGCAGGCTCTGCTCCTCTGTTCACTTCGCTTTTCTCCACCTTTTGTTCTCCGTTTTGTTTTGGTTGTTTTACCAAATTAACCTCATTAAACAAGAAGGAGATCACAGTAAAATGATGAATTTTAAAATTAATATGAAATTAATTCAGATGAAATAGATGCAGAAAGAAAACTGCCAGCATGGTGAGTTAACATAATAATACGCTAATCAGAATAACGATGATCATGTAAATAAGCTACCTTCAAACATATTGATGCTGTGTGACAATTCATTTAGTTTGAAGTTTCATCATCATGATTTAAATAATTCTGAATCCAGTTTAAATCAGTTAATTTCTCTCCATTGATTACTATGAGCGCATTCTTCCATCCATTCTTTTTTTTGTCTTTTGTAACAACCAATCATAGCTCTTAGAAGACAGCGTTACCCCTAGCAACGGGGTCGACCACACCTCCTGACTAAGAGGAATCTCTGTCGTCTCCTCAGAGAACTGAATCACTGAAGCTGAGACTCGTTGGCAGGAATGTTCAGGATAAGATAGGAGCTCTGAGAGACTCTGAGGATCTTTGGGAATACTGACCCTGGTCCTTCTGTTTGGAAGGCTCAAAGGAGATAAATGTTTTAGGATGACATGTTGGACACGGTTGATGCATCAATTGGCTCACAGAGTCTGGTCTTCCTCCTGTTCAGGTGTTTTGGTTAGAGTCTGACACATTCAAATTCAGAGCTTGCCTCAGATGGATGGGGCACGTTGATGAAGAACATTTCCTTGGTGTCAGGTGTTGTACCAGGTGATGGAATCACGGGCTGTGGGATTTCCCTTCCAGAGTCTGGGGTTGTAGCCTGAGGGGTCTGATTCATTGGTGAGTACTTTTTCTCTGAGCAGTTCAGGGGAACTTTGAGTCTGGCTCCTCCGCCTTCAGGGTGGTGGCCATGAGCATCGGCCTTTGGCTTGAAACGCTTCAGCCTGACTGTGTCTTTGGGGTTTTGGGTGCAGGGAAGCAGGATGGCCACATCTTTGCGGAATTTGGAACTGAGACCGAAGTAGATCAGGGGGTTGTAGAAGCTGGCGGACTTGGCGAAGAGCCGGGTGAAGATGCTTGTCAGGTTGGGCACGTGAAAACCACAGGCAGACCACATGGAGACCACTGCATATGGAGACCAGGCCAAGATGAAGGCCGTGCAGATTACTATGGAAACCTGGATAAGAAAACAGGGGAAGTTAAACTCTGCTGATCATTGAAGACTCTGAGCCTGATGAAACTGAAGAAAACTCACAATTGTTACATCTCTCTCGATCTTCCTCTGACGGTCTGTCAGGTCTCCGTCAGCAGACAGGGCATTGCCTCTCTTCACCGTGTTGATGATTGACACATAGCAGAAGAGCATGATGAGCACAGGCATGAAGAAGCAGAAAACAAAGATGGCGATGATGTAGGACCTGTAGGTGCTCGAGTAGCTGGCTTTCGACCAGTCGATTTCACAGGTACCGTACCCCCGATCTGCAGTGCAGAAACCGCAAAGTTGAAGGGTGGAATTAGAACTCATGGAGTCGATTTGAATCTGAACTTGGATTCCTACCTGAGTAGCTGCCCCAGCCGAGCAGTGGGGCTCCAGACCAGAACCCAGCAGTGACCCAGATGAAGAGCAGGAAGATGAAAACAGTACTTCTCGTAATGTAATGAGCTGAAACAAAATAGACAAAGCTGGGGGTTCAGGACCCTGATAGGAATGAAGAAAGACAAGTTCTTTTGGGATCAGACCTCTGTTTGGGTGGCATCCTTTGATGTAGCGGGTGATGCTGATCACCATCAGCGTATAGATGCTGCTCAGACCAAACACTAGGGTGAAGAAACCATCCACCTGAAGGAGACAATCAGTACAGTACAGGTGAGTCATTTCTGCTTTAACCAGCACATATGACACTTTTCTACCTCGGTCCAGTCAAAGCTGATTGGGTAAGGCATATTGCCTGACTTCCTGTTTTTGCTATTACATTTGGTGGATGTTTTTGGATTTTCACATTCTCAAATTGATTTAAATTGTCTTTTCTGTGACATTTGTGAGGTATTTTAACACAATTTCAAGTCAAAACACATATTTTCTGTTGCTGCACGTGGGAATCCTTTATATTTCACAAAGTTTTTCTTGCCATGGTAACAGATCGCTAGCTTAGAGTCAGCACTACTACGGGTACCCGTTCTGTCTCTCCTGTTGTTTCTCCGTCTCTCTCTGAGTCTCCTCCTCTCTCCTGCTCTCTCTGTCAGATGTTCAGTTACTCCTTTGCCTCCTTTAGCGATAATGGTACGTGTAATAAATGTAGCATTTTTTAGCTTTGGATGTAAGAGTGTCAGAATTGAAGCCACCAAGGGTAGCTCCCTGTAGCAGTCCTCCAACAGCACCCGCGCAGCCGCGGCCTCAGGCCGGCTGGGTGACGGTACGTAGAAAGCATAGTCCTAGATCCCAGCCCACAGGTCACCACCAACCCGTCCGCGTTTCTAACAGATTTTCCCCGCTCAGCGACACACCCACTGAGAAGCCAACTCTGGTAATTGGCAGCTCCATAGTCAGAAACGTGCCCCTAGAGACACCAGCGACCATAGTCAAATGTCTGCCAGGGGCCAGAACGGGCGACATCAAATCCTACCTAAAACTGCTGGCTAAGGATAAGCGTAAATACAGGAAGATTGTAATTCACGCTGGCGGTAATGACACCCGGTTACGTCAATCGGAGGTCACCAAAGTTAGTGTTGCTTCGGTGTGTAAGTTTGCCAAAACAATGTCGGACTCCGTCATTTTCTCTGGTCCCCTCCCCAATTTAACCAGTGACGACATGTTTAGCCGCATGCTGTCATTCAACTGCTGGCTGTCTAGGTGGTGTCCAGAAAACAATGTGGGCTACATTGATAACTGGTGAACATTTTGGGGAAAACCTGGTCGAATTTATTAGTTCTCCAAACCTCTGAAAACCCAGGGTTCAGACCAGGAAGCAGGGTCATAGTTTAACACTCCTCTCTGCAGCTTCTGTACTGCTACCCACCCATTTTTTTTATTTAATGTTTATTTGATAGGACCCGATACAATAAACATAGATCATTACCTCAAAATGCTCACATGCTCACATTACAGTACATACCATTCCAATTAATCTTAATCATTGAACAGTGCAGTCAGATTCAGTTATTTATTCAAATTGGATAAAAAGTTTGTCTATCTAAGGAAACCCAGCAGATTGCATCCAGTCAGTGACTTGCAGCATTCACTCCTCCTGGATGAGCATGTAGAGACAGTGGACAGTCACTGGCGTTGACTTTGCAGCAATCCCTCATACTGAGCATGCATGTAGCGACAGTGGAGAGGAAAACTCCCTTTTAACAGGAAAGAAACCTCCAGCAGAACCAGAACCAGGCTCAGTGTGAGCGGCCATCTGCCACGACCGACTGGGGGTTAAAGAGAACAGAGCAGAGACACAAAGAGAACAAAGAAGCACTGATCTAGGAGTACTTTCTATGGGAAGGAAAAGTAAATGTTAATGGATGTAGCTCCTTTAGTCGTTTCACCTAGAAAGAAAGAACAGATAAACTCTGAGCCAGTTTTCAAGTTTAGAGTCTGAAGAGAGCACATAGAGTTAGTTATAGTAAAAGCTCAGCCAGTAGCCATGTCTAGGAGAGAGAAAGGGTTAAACACTGAAAGACAGGGCCATGTGGATCATCGGTAGAGGGTGAGCAATAAGTTGTTGCCAGCAGAAGCTTGGACGATGCCCCTCTCCAGAAAGGTGTCACAGGTAGACACAGAGTCAGGCCAGGTGTAGCTTCTAGGAGGAGAAAAGAGACAGAACAAAGTTAAAAGCTGAAATAACAGCAAATAATACAAAATTGAAGAGTAGTATGAGAAAGTAGCGAAGAGGGTGAAAGTGGTCATTATGTCCTCCAGCAGCCTAAGCCTATAGCAGCATAACTACAGAGATAGCTCAGGATAACCTAAGCCACTCTAACTACAGCATGGTTGGAAGAGGCGTGGTAAGGCGTATTCGTCACTTCCTGTTTTGCACTCGGTGGATTGTTTGGTGTGTGAAGGCTCTCTCGTTTGATCTGATTTCTCTCTACTGTGATATCTCTTACTTGTTAAAATACATAAGCACGTTAAAACACATACTTTCTGTTGCTGTATTTAACGTTTGGCGACTCTCCGTGTTTTACACGGTTTTTTCTAGTAGTGGTAAGGGGTCGCTAGTTTAGCGTTAGCTTTAGCTCCACCATGGCTACCCGTTCTGCTGTTTCTCTGTCTGAGTCTCCTCTCTCTTGTTCTCTGTGTCAGATGTTCAGTTACTCCTCTGCCTCCTTTAGTGATAATGGTACGTGTAATAAATGTAGCATTTTTGTAGCTTTGGAGGCGAGGGTGTCGGATTTGGAGGCCCGGCTCCGCGCTGTCGAAAAACCAGCAGATAGCCGAGGCCCCTTAGCTAGCGCGGAGCCACCGAGGGTAGCTCCCCGTAGCAGTCCTCCAGCAGACCCCGTGCAGCCGGGATCTCAGGCCGGCTGGGTGACGGTACGCAGGAAGCATAGTTCTAGATCTCAGCCCACAGGTCACCACCAACCCGTCTGCGTTTCTAATAGATTTTCCCCGCTCAGCAACACACCCGCTTAGAAGCCAACTCTGGTAATTGGCAGCTCCATAGTCAGAAACGTGGCACTAGAGACACCAGCGACCATAGTCAAATGTCTGCCAGGGGCCAGAACGGGCGACATCAAATCCTACCTGAAACTGCTGGCTAAGGATAAGCGTAAATACAGTAAGATTGTTATTCACGCTGGCGGTAATGACACCCGGTTACGTCAATCGGAGGTCACTAAAGTTAGTGTTGCTTCGGTGTGTAAGTTTGCCAAAACAATGTCGGACTCCGTAATTTTCTCTGGTCCCCTCCCCGATCTGACCAGTGACGACATGTTTAGCCGAATACTGTCATTCAACCGCTGGCTGTCTAGGTGGTGTCCAGAAAACAATGTGGGCTACATTGATAATTGGCAAACATTTTGGGGAAAACCTGGTCTGATCCGGAGAGACGGCATCCATCCCACTTTGGATGGAGCAGCTCTTCTTTCTAGGAATCTGGCCGAATTTATTAGTTCTCCAAAACTCTGACAACCCAGGGTTCAGACCAGGAAGCAGGGTCGTAGTTTAACACTCCTCTCTGCAGCTTCTGTACTACTACCCACCCATTACCCTATTAAGACAGTGTCTCGCCCACAGCCAAAATTGAATAGATTAAAAAATAATCTTCAAAGACTTTGCTAGTTAATGACCTGATTTGTGACAATCAGATTGATTTATTTTGCCTCACAGAAACCTGGCTGCAGCAAGAGGATTATGTTACTATAAATGAGTCAACTCCTACTAATTATTTAAATTTTCACATTCCTCGAAATACTGGGCGAGGAGGAGGAGTAGCAACCATCTTTCAGTCCGATTTATTGATTAGTCCCAGACCAATCAATAGCTACAACTCTTTTGAATATTTAATCCTTAGTTTTCCTCATCCAAATTGCAAAGCACTAAAACCACTTCTGTTTGTTGTTTTGTACCGTCCACCAGGCCCTTACGCTCAATTTTAAGATAAGTTTTCAGACCTTTTATCTGATTTAGTGTTAAATACAGATAAAGTTATTATAGTGGGTGATTTTAACATTCATGTTGACACTGAAAGTGATAGCTTAAATATAGCCTTTAATGCTATCTTAGACTAGATTGGCTTTACTCAAAACATTAACAAACCTACCCACGTTTGTCTTCATTCTCTGGACCTTGTGCTGACATATGGCATTGAGTGTAAAGACATAACAATATTTTCTCACAACCCTGTGCTGTCTGACCATTTTTTAATAACCTTTGAGTTTAACTTAACCGAGTACTCCACACCTGAAAGAAAATGTCATTATAGTAGATCGTTATCAGACGATGCTGTAACAACCTTTAAAGAATCTGTTCCACTTTTAATTTCCTCATTATCACAGAAAAACAGAGTGGAGGGCAATAATTTTTTGTTTCTTCCCCTTTCCCAAAAATTGATTCTCTTGTTCATAGTGGTTACTTCATCATTGCGTGGTGCATTAGACAATACAGCCCCCTTGAAAAAAAAGGGTAATTATTCATAGGAGGCAGGCTCCCTGGTTTAATTCAGAGCTGCGTACTTTAAAGCACAATGTAAAAAATTGGAGTAAAAATGGCGCGCTACACACCCCAGAAGATTCCCACTTAATCGGAAAAAATAGCCTACTGTTGTAAAAAAAGACACTTCACCAAGTTAGAACAGCTTATTTCAAAACCCTTTAAATAGAAGAAAAACAAAAATATCCTAGGTTTTCTCTTTAATACAGTTGCTAAACTTACACAGAGTCATAGCCTCTGTTGAGCCATCCGTTTCCCTTAGCTCTTAGGCCAGTCATGCTTTTTTGGGATTCTTTTTTAAATAAATTGATTCTATTAAAAAAAAATCTTTGACATACTTCCCGAAAATATTATTTCCTCTTAGCAAGTGAGACAACATTGAAGTAACTGTAGAACCTGAACCTGTTTTTGGACTGTTTTTTCCGGGGAGCTTTCCGAGTTATCAGAAATATTAGCTTCATCTAAACCTCAACTTGTATGTTAGACCAATCCCAACCAAATTATTTAAGGACGTGTTTTCCCTCTGATTTCCCGCCCCATTTTTTGATATGATTTAAATTTATCCTTAGTAAATGGATATGTAAAAACCACAAACTTTTAAGGTAGCTGTAATTAAACCTTTACTTAAGAAACCTTCCCTTGATTGAGATGACTTTTAAAAAATTACAGACCGATATCCAATCTTCAATTCTTATCTAAAAATTCTTGAGAAAATAGTTGCTAATCAAATGTGTGAGCATTTACACAGCAATGACCTTTTTTTAAGAGTTTTTTATCAGGTTTCAAGAGCTCATCATAGCACTGAAACAGCTCTGCTGAAAGTCACTAATGATATTCTTATGGCCTCAGATAATGGACTTGTGTCTGTTCTGGTTCTGTTAGATCTCAGTGCTGCATTTGATACAGTCGACCAAAAATTTCTCTTAGAAAGGCTGGAATATGCTGTAGGGATCAGGGGAACAGCGCTAGGCTGGTTTAAATCTTATTTGTCTGACAGTTCCAGTTTTTTCATGTAAAAGTGAAATCATCTTTAAACTCCAGGGTTAATTGTGGAGTACCACAGGGTTCAGTACTTGGGCCAAATTCTCTTTTCTATATATATGCTTCAATAGGTTTAAAATTATCAGGCAGCATAGAATAAATTTTCACTGTTACGCTGATGATACTCAGCTTTTTCTTTCCCATAAATCCTGATGAGACCCCAAACCAGTTAGATAGACTACAAGCATGTCTTGAAGACATAAAACTTGGGGTGACTTTTAATTTTTTGCTTCTAAATTCAGACAAAACAGAAGTTGTCGTCTTTGGGGGGGGAAAATTTAAAAAAGAAACTGCTTAGTCAATCACTTAACCTGGATGGCATTAAATTGACCTCCGATAATAAAGTAAAAAACCTTGGTGTTAAAAATTTTTACCAGGACATGTCATTTAAAATTTCCCATTTAAACAGGTTTCTAGGATTTCCTTTTTTCATCTCCGGAACATTGCCAAAATTAGAAATATCCTGTCCAGGAGTGACGCTGAAAAACTAGTCCATGCATTTGTTACTTCAAGGCTGGACTATTGTAATTCTTTACTATCAGGATGTCCACAAAATGCAGTTAAAGCCTTCAGCTGATTCAAAATGCTGCAGCAAGAGTTCTGATGAAAATTAAAAAGAGAGATCATATTTCCCCTACTTTAGCTTCCCTTCATTGGCTCCCTGTTAAATCCAGAATAGAATTTAAAATTCTCCTCCTCACATATAAAGCCATTAATGATTTAGCTCCATCATACATCAGAGATCTGATTGTTCCATACGTTCCTAACAGAGCACTTCGTTCTCAGACTGCAGGTTTACTGGTGGTTCCTAGAGTCCCTAGAAGTAGAATGGGAGGCAGATCCTTTAGTTATCAGGCTCCTCTCCTGTGGAACCAGCTCCCAGTTTTAGTCCAGAGCAACTGAGGCCATAAGAATATCATTAGTGACTTTCAGCAGAGCTGTTTCAGTGCTATGATGAGCTCTGAAACCTGACTGAAACTCTTCAAACAGGTCATTGCTGTGTAAATGCTCACACATTTGATTAGCAACTATTTTCTCAAGAATTTTAGATAAGAATGGAAGATTGGATATAGGTCTGTAATTTATTAAGTCATCTCGATCAAGCTAAGTAAAGGTTTAATTACAGCTACCTTAAAAGCCTGTGGTACATATCCATATCCACACATTGATGTTCTTGTTCATAGTGTTTCTTCCCCATCATGTGGTGCATTAGACAATGTAGCCCACTTGAAAAAGAAGTTAATTATTTATGGAAGCTGGCTCCATGGTGGAATTCAGACCTGTGTACTTTTATGCACAACACTAGGACAGAAGATGGCATTCTAGATATATAGAAGAGTCCTACTTAATTTGGAAAAATAGTCTTTCAGCTTTTCCCTTTCAGGGGTTGCCAGTTATCTGTCTCCATCTAACCCTCCTTTTTCACTCCATAAGTGTCCTCTTTGGCCTTCCTCTGGGCCACCTGCCTGGCAGTTCCAGCCTCAGCATCCTTCCACCGATGTACTCACCATACTCCGCTTTACATGCCTAAACCATCTCAGTTTGGCCTCTCTGGTTTTATCTCCAATTCATCTAACATGAGCTGTCCCTCTGATGTACTCATTCCTGGTCCTGTTCATCCTCTTCAATCCCCAAGAGAACCTCAGCATCTTCATCTCTGCTACCTGCAGCTCTGCTTCCTGTCTCCTCCTCAGTGCCACTGGGTCTAAACCATTCAACATTGCTGGTCTCACCACCATCTTGTACATCTTTGCTTTGATTCTCACTGTGACTTTTTGATCACACAACAGACCTGACACGTTTCTCGACCCATTCGAACCTGCTTGGACACGGTTTTTAACCTATTTTCCACACTGACTGTTGCTCTGGACTGCTGACACTAATAACTTAAAGTCCTCCACCTTTTTTATATCTGTTCCCTGTAACTGTCATGCTTTGTGGGTGTTTTTGGTTTATTATTATGATTATTATTATTATTGATAGATCTTGAATCATGCTTCTGGTTATGCTTTAGTTTCATGTTTTTCTAGTTTTTCTATTAGTTTGTATCCTTGGATTTCCATTCTGATCTAGCCACGTTTTGTTTTTTCCTGTCAATCAACTTTATTCGGTTCACCTGCACCATGCTAATCTGTCTTCTTGCTTCACCTGGTTCACGCTCCATAAATACACACCTGTTCTGTTACTCATCGCGTCACCTGTGTTTTGGATCATGCTTTGCCTGGCTTGCCTGCACGTTTATTGTTTTGTTCCTGCCTCCTCTTTTTAGTGAGTTTCTGTTTTTTCACTATTAAATCTTTTTCACTGTCATGCTGCCTGCTTGTCTGCATTCCGGGGTCCTATGCTGCACTAACCTCGACAGTAACCTTACGGCTCCACTTGGGTCCCTCTCATTCATACACGTGTATTCTGTCTTGCTCCATCTAACCTTCATTCCTCTCCTTTCCAGGACAGACCTCCATCTCTCTAGATGTCCCTCCTCCTGTTACCTGCTCTCACCCCAGATCACCATGTCATCTGCTAACATCATAGTCCATGGAGGTTCCTGTCTAACCTCATCTGTCAACCTGTCTATCACCACAGCAAACAAGAAGGGGCTCAGAGCCGATCCTTGATGCAGTTCCTCTTCCCCTTTGAACTCCTCTGTCACACCTACAGTACACCTCACCACTGTCTTACAGCTCTCATACATGTCCTTCTCCACTCTAACATACTTCTCTGCTACTCCAGACCTCCTCATACATCAGTTCCTCTCTCTCCACCCAGTCATGAGCTTTCTCTAGATCTACAAAAACACAATACAGTTCCCTCTGACTTTCTCTGTACTTCTCTATCAACATCCTCAAAGGAAATACTGCATCTGTAGAACCTTTTCTTGGCATGAAACAATACTGCTGCTCACAGATGTTCACTTCTGACTTCAGTCTAGCTTCCAATACTCTTCCCCATAGCTTCATTGTATGACTCATCTGGAAAAATAGCCTACTGTTGTATAAAAAGACACTTCGCCAAGTTAGAAGAGTTAAGGTCTGGTCCTGTAGCTCACATTGTGCAAATCCAGGTTACTGCAAACCTTATACCCTGAGATCCATATATGCGTTTCGTATCATTAATTTGCATAACATACAGCGAAGGAAAGTGGATGTGATGTGGAGGAATTGACTGGTGGATAAACGGACACAAAATGTAAAACAAAGTAACGTGGTGTGGCGGCGCGGTCAACAAAAAATACGGCACCCAGCCTGACTCTTCACTCGTGCCACAGGTGAGCGCACACTTTATACATGCACACGCCTCACCATCGTGAACCCCTGCCTCAGCACCACACGCTCCTTGCACCTCATTGATACACACCGTGGCCCATGTCTCCTACACTTTGTTCTCTCTGTTTTTTCTCTTCCTAGAAGCTACACGTGGCCTGGCTCTTTGTTTACCTGTGACACCTTTCTGGAGAGGGGAATCCTCCAAGCTTCTGCTGGCAACAACTTAATGCTCACCCTCTACCGATGATCCACATGGCCCTGTCTTTCAGTGTTTAACCCTTTCTCTCTCCTAGACATAGCTACTGACTGAGCTTTTACTGTAACTAACTCTATGTGCTCTCTTCAGACTCTAAACTTGAAAACTGGCTCAGAGTTTATCTGTTCTTTCTTTCTAGGTGAAACGACTAAAGGAGCTACATCCATTAACATTTACTTTTCCTTCCCATAGAAAGTACTCCTGGATCAGTGCTTCTTTGTTCTCTTTGTGTCTCTGCTCTGTTCTCTCTAACCCCCAGTCGGTCGTGGCAGATGGCCGCTCACACTGAGCCTGGTTCTGGTTCTGCTGGAGGTTTCTTCCTGTTAAAAGGGAGTTTTTCCTCTCCACTGTCGCTACATGCATGCTCAGTATGAGGGATTGCTGCAAAGTCAACGTCAGTGACTGTCCACTGTCTCTACATGTTCATCCAGGAGGAGTGAATGCTGCAAGTCACTGACTGGATGCAATCTGCTGGGTTTCCTTAGATAGAAACACTTTTTATCCAATTTGAATAAATAACTGAATCTGACTGAATTGTTTGAGAACTAGGATTAATTGAGTTGTAACTGACTTACAATTTGTCTGTATGACTGGATTGAATTGACTTTGTTTATATAAATCAGGACTGGCGAACCTGCGGCTCTTTTACGGCTCGATTGCGGCTCTTTTTTCTTTTAAAAAAATTGGTGTATAAAAAAAATTATTCTGTGACGATACTGAAATTTCCCACATTCCTTAAAGGTAGCACTGGCAAAAGCAGCGTAACGTGCACAAGGTAGAATTCAGTTAAGGTAGCGCTACTGAACGGATCATCATGGCAGACTCGGGAAAACGAAAAGCAAAGCGTAAATATGAAGAGGAGAACAGAACGTTTCTACCGTAATGGGAAGAGTTATATTTTTTAATGGAAAAAAATGGGAGACCGTTTTGCTTACTTTGCTAGACTTCAATATCTCACTTTAAAGCATCAAACCTGGAGCTTCATTTCACCTCTATCCATCCAAACACGGCCAAAGAGTTCCCCAGAGGTTCAACAATTCCTAAGCAAAAGGTAAACTGCTTGAAAAATCAATTAGAGAAGCAGACAAAATGTCTCCAGAAACTTCTGAAACACTCGGAGACTGTTGCATTAGCATCATATCAGGTGGCGTGGAACACTGGTCGCGCTAAGAAGCCATAGAGCGAAGGGGAGATCCTGAAGACGTGTCTTACAGATGGTACTGCTATCCTAGCTCCCGGAAATGAGAATTTGAAACGTTCTGTTTCAGGCCTGCAGCTTTCAAGACATACAGTGGAGCAAAGGATATCGGACATTAACATGTCATTAGAGGCACAGTTGTTTGGAGATCTCCAAAAATCTCTACATTTTAGCATCGCTTTAGATGAGTCGACTGACATTCAAGACAAGCGGTATTTGAAAGGACTGTTTCAGAGGATTGCATAATTAGAGATGAGTTGCTTGACATTGTACCGTTAAAAGAAAGGACCTGAACAACACACTCATGACTGTTGTTGAAAAAGCTAATTTGCAGTTAGCAGACTTAACTGTAATAGCCACAGATGGTGCACCAGCTATGCTGGGATCTTCAAATGGCCTTGTAGGGCTGTGCAAAGCTGATGATCGATTCCCAGGTTTTTGGACATTCCACTGCATCATCCACCAAGAGCACCTGGTTTCTAAGAAGCTGAACATGGAACATATCATGAAACCTGTGCTGGAAATTGTGAATTTTATTCCCACTCATGCTCTGAACCACAGACAGTTCCAAAACTTAATCTCTGATCTTGATGAAGACCTTCCCAGTGATCTGCATCTCCACTGCTCTGTCAGATGCCTATCAAGAGGTAACAGGCTTCCTTGTTTTTTTGAACTGTTGAAACCAGTAACATTGTTACTTGAGGAGAAAGAGAAGAACTATGCTGAGCCTCGTGACCCCCAGTGGAATTCAGATTTGGCGTTTCTAGTCGACATGTTGAATCATCTGAACAAGCTGAACTTACATCTTCAATGAAAGCTTATAATGATGCCTGACCTGGTGCAAAGTGTGTTCACATTATCAGCAAACTCAAGCTGTTCTCTACCCATCTTCAGAAGGGAGACCTGACCCATTGTCCATCCTTGTCAAAGGCAACTGCATCATCAGAGGTGAAAACAGCCTGCTATGCAACACTGACTGAAAATCTGCAGAAAGGTTTTGAGGAAAGATTTTATGACCTGAAACAAAAACGACCTCAGATAACATTTCTCATCAACTCATTTACTCCAGACTGTTTAAAGGCCCCCTTGGTGACCGATGAAGCAGCCTCCCAGTTGGAGATGACTGAACTTTGTGAGGATGACAGACTGAACCACAGAGTTTTGGAAAATTATGCCCACAGACAAATACCCCAGCATAAAACAGGCTTCACTCAAGCTATTGTCAATGTTTGCATCAACGTATGTCTGTGAATCAGGTTTTTCTACACTCAAGCAAGTGAAGTCTAAACATGTGAAAGAGATGCTTCGAGTAGCCACAACACAGTTCAAGCCAAACTTAAAGACACTTGTTAAAAATAAAAACTGTCAGGTGTCCCACTAAGGCCTAAGGACAAAGAAAAAAAAACAGTTTGAGCAAGCAATGTGTATGTAACTAATATTAAAATTGCTGTTTGGTTCTTTAAGGTGATGGTAGGCTTTATTTGGCTCTTCATGCTGTACTGGTTCGCCACCCCTGATATAAATAAACTGACTTGAATTGAAGTACAGGTGACTCCTTTCTACCCCAGTACAAGGGCATCTTTCTATAAACTATGTTAGCCCAACAACAACCAACAGAGAAATAATTAAAGACATAGATTATCAATGATTTTACTACCTGCACAGAATCAAAGATTGTATATCTTAGCACAAACGTCTAGATGAGACGTACTGAAGTTTCAGGTCCACAAAGAGATGTTCTGTTTGTGTCTGATAGAACAGTGAACTTCATTTATCATCAGAATGACTTCATGTTTAATGTTAATAGTGAGCTACTTGATATGATCTTTTCCACCACAGATACAGGTGAGTCATTTCTACTACATCACAGTGATGGTACGTCTGTCCTGTAGATATAAGAACTTTCTACTTCAACATAGTACACCTAAGTCCTTTCAGCTTCAGCCCAACAATAATGAGCCCTTACTATCTGTAAGTACCTGGCAGGTCCAAACGGAGGAGATGATGTAGTTGCTGTCTTGAAAGACATTGAAGATCTCCATGATACCTCTGGAGTAGCCAAATACAGAAATGCTTGCATCAGAGACGGCCAGGTTGAAGGTCAGGTAGTCAGTGGGCTGAAGTGAAGCTCGCTGTCTGTAGAGGACGAAGAGAACGATGCTGTTCCCAAACCATGATATCCATCCTGGAGACAAAGAGGACAGTGGTGGATCACCTTCTGAAACTCATAGCTCTGCTCCTGAAGATGGTACAGAGTTCACACGCAGGGTCATTCAAAGAGCTGTAGAGGAAACCTAAGGCTGGACTGATGGTGCAGATGTATCAGATCTCATCATTGTTGGAGAATCTCCTGTGATTACAGGTGTGGCTTAATAATCTGTCTCAAAAAGAGACAAACACCCAAAAGATGTGTCCTGTTTGTGTCTGAAAGTGTCCCATCCTGTTCTATCCTGTCCCCTACCATTCTGTCCCCTCTGGTCCTGTACCCACCGAGCAGCAGGAGGTAGACTCCGATGATAGTCTCTCCCTGGTCAGACAGAGGGGGGTCTCTGCCCCCTTCCATACTGAAGCTATGATTCTTCCAAGGGGGCCCGTGTGCTGCGGCACCACTCAGGGACATGCTGTTTTGAGTCGTGTCCACACTGAAGGTTCTCTGAGGAACTTTGACGTCTCTGCTGATAATCTGAGGTAAATATAGCAGCTGATCCTGGTTCAGCTCTCAGATCAGCAGCAGGAAGGCTGGCGTGGAACCACCACCCAGCAGGGATAGGTCATGGGTCAGGTCGCCATGGAAACTGATCTCCGAATGGCTGAATGATCACAGGGTAGAGCATTCAGTGTTGTCCTGCAGAATTTAATGTTATGCTTCCTGTCTGAGTAGATCCCTGCAGATGCTGCCTCTCTCCAGAGCTGATCTAACTTCAGGTGTTTGTGGCCTTCAAAGCCTTCACCAGCAGCAGCAGTTTGCTCTTCAGAAATCATTTCCTCCTTCTCCCTTTTCAGGCTAATCTAGTGGACAGTGTGAGCAGATCTTCACTTGCTGATAAAAGGTCCCCGATCATCATTATCAACTGGGATTATCTGTAAACTGCAGAAATTCTGCTTATCTTCATCCAAACTGTCTCCATCTATATAAACCTTGGTGAAATAATTAATCAGTTCTGATCAAACGATCAAGAACTCCAACATCCAGTGATCACCCTGAAACTGTCCTGACTCAGCAGCTCCCGTAGAGAACTGCGACTCTCGGTTTAATGGCTTGACTGGTTTCCACAACATCAACCTTCTGCAAAGACATTGCTTATTAACTGTTGGTCAAACATTGATTAACTCAGATATGATTGTATTTTATCAGAAATTAATGATCTTACTGCCTGTCTTCATACAGATGCAGCTTTTATCAGAGACATTCGGCTCTTGAATCAACGCTAAACGAAGATGTTTGATTGTAAATTATAGCTGAGGCAGATCTGAAATCAGCTGCCTGCGTAATTCCTGGAAACTGGACTCTGATCCTGGATCTAACTGATAATCCTCGTCTGTCTGACCTCTGACCCCTCAGATTACTGAGCTGGAGGATGGAGACATTGATCTGTGTCAGCCAGGTCGAGCTGCAGCTCTTCTTCACCCTGGCTGAGTGAAGTGACTGAGAGGCTGACTTCTGCATTAATGGTATTTTAGGTCATTTTTAGGACCAGAAGGGTGTAGGTGGTCTGGTCCAACATGCGCCGGGTCCATTCAGCAGTACTATCACAGAGGGACCCGACAGACCGACAGAGGAGCAGGAGGCAGAAAAACTTAAAGAAAGGGAAAGTAGACCACCAATACCACGACAGCACAGATTAAATAACCAGGGAACCAGATATGGTGGATCTCACAGTGAAAACAGTTCCGTGTTTTAGACCTTTTTCATTACTGATCAGGACATGGGCTTGAATGATGTGAAGATCAGTTCCTCCAGGTTTTCACTGATTCGGACAGATGTGAGCACAAGAAGAACCATGTGTTTGTTCCTCTGACAGAAGACAGAGCTAACGAGAAGACGGAGGCTGAGCTGAGAAAATAAAGGAAGAAGCTCAAACGTGTTGGAAACAGAATGTCGTGGATCATCTGTATGGGGTTCCTTCTTCCAGGTGTTCCTTCCATCAGAAGCTCTGCCGAAAGCAAACAGTTTACCACATTAAGAGAGGCAGTCCGACCCCCACTGGCAGTCCAGACAGGTTCTGTGGCCTAAACTCGACCAGGCTAGAAAAGAAGGCAAAGCAGCAGGCTTCCGAGGTCCGTACGGCTTCATCATCAGCATTATGGAGGGATTCATTAATGTCGCTTAAAGATGCGTCTTTGTGGAGTTTATTGAACGACGGGACACTCAAGATTAGTTACTCCACCTCCTTAGTAACTGCTCAGTTTTCTTAAAAGTTTGGAAATAGTTAAGTTTGTCCTTTATGTGTTCAGTTTTTCAGCTTAAATCAAACATTTCTTTTTCTTCATTGAATGTAAGGGCCGTGAGAGACTCAATCAAAGTTTGTAGCTTGTCTTGTTAAAACTGATAATGTCCCCTTGATATTAATCAACATCTATGGTTGTGTTAATATTATTGTCAGGATCTGCCATTCTGGGTTTTTTGTTAGTTTACTTTTTCTCTGTGTTTCTCTGTTCCTTTCTGATTAGTAGTTACTTCTGTTAAGTTATCACGTTCTAGATTCTGGTGTTCATGTGTTTGTTTCCCTGTTAGGTTTTTCCTCATGTTCTCAGATTACTCTTGTTAGTTGTTACTCACCAGATTCTTAGATTTTATATTTGGTTATAGTTTTCCTTAGATCTGCTTCCCTGAGTTTGTCGTTAGTCTAGTTTTTTTCCAGGTCTCTGTGTTCCCCTGCACCTGTAGCCATATCAGCCTTATCTCCCTCAGGTCTGTGCAGCTGCTCCTCACACCTGTTCACTATTCAGCTGATTACTTGTCTCTCCTTCTCATTGGTTCATACTCCACCTCCGTCTGTATATAAGCTGGTTCATTTGTATTATTCCTCGCTGGTTATCTTCCCGGGTTCCTCCTTGTGGTTTGTTTTCTGTTTGCCACCTGAACCTGTGCTTTTGGATTACCTGCCTGGACTCTGCCTGCCTGTCAGTCTGTGTTCAGTTACATTAAACATCTGTGTATTGGAGAGACTGTACGGTGCTAGTTTAGGTTTAATCACCAAGTTCATACTAGGGTGCCGGCCAGACGCTTCTTGAGGCCAATCAGAGTACAGGTCAGAAAAGGGGCTGGAGACTGATCCAATAATTTCTTCTTCTCTTTATTTCCAGGAAACATATGAGGAGGGGATATTTGTATGTGTGTGTGGTTTCCTATAAAATAACAAACACAACTTAGGTTATAATAATAACATATTCATAAATTAGCTTAACCAATTACTGTCAACAGACTGGTATAAACAGCATAAAACAAATAAGGTTGGTAATTAAAGATTACAATATCCCTCCTCCTCATTACATCATAAACAGAGCATTAAGACAGATTAACACAGACAGATATCTCAAATGTGTCAAGCCACTGTCAATGTTAACGTTGCACTTCCTGTAGCGGAAACGGCATGGCGCTCTTATTGTGAAACTCCATGCAAGCTATTTCCGGTTAGCGTTAACAGTAGCTTTGAACAACGGCCGATAAAAGGTCAGCTTAAACTAATTACGCCATATTGTGCAGGGATAACACTCTGGGAACTGTACTGAAACCAGACAAGGAACATAAAAGTGTTAGTCAGCATGAACATGATGCATTTACACCCAAGCTGCAGGCGCTGATGTGCTAGTGGCTAATCAGCAGGCTCGGGTACCGAGCCGACAGCCGTCAATTAGGGTAAGGAGGCTCCGGACCTTCGTTTGCAGCGGTTAACAAAGAATATCTAATTAAATCCTTAATTATACTCACGTGTCATTCAGATGAGTTCCAGACATTTTAGTAGTTTTGAAATGCAATAATACTCAAAATTTCTACTCTGGGGAAAAAAGATTGGGGCTGAAGAGTTTTGTTTTGGAGCCAAGGCTAGGATTCTTTATCATGGAAAAAGAGAAGTAAAAATCGTTATTTCAGGAAAAGAAAAGAAAATAAGGCTCTCACAACACTTAAGAGATTGTCGGCTCAAACTACAGTCTCCTTGTTTGATTTCTTAGGGGTTTAAAGATAAAAGAATACTTGGGAGTACAACGGTACACAAGGTAATTCAGATTACTAAGGAATAAAAAATGACACATTTATCAGCATTTAGATAAATTAAAGGAGGGGTTTCTAGTAAAATTTCTCCCCCAACTCTCAAAATTTAAATAGCCCAAATTAAAGAAAATGATGTTGGTTCTCCTTTTGAAACGTTATGTGGAACAAAGTCCAGTTTGGAGTCAAGCTTCTTATCTTAATTTCTGGTTAAAGTTTAACACTGCAGTTTTGTTTTTTGTTTGGGTATGCAGAAGATGTCAATGCGACTTAAAATACTTCTTTGCATTAACCTGAGCAGAGAAATATTGAATACAGCTGGGATCAAAATTGAGCCAAAACAAAAAAGAGAACTATAACAATAACTCTCAGGATTATAGTTATTATTATTATTACAGAGTACAGTGTAAGAATTGGCAAAGGGTTTCAGCATCAGTAAATTTGGATTCATGTTTAGAGAAAACTGTTGCTGTGTTCTAGATAGTTTGAGATCCTCTTTGGACTATGTGCACTCATTTTAAAAAAGGATCCTGAAGATTGTCATAATAAAATGGATCAATTACAGCATTAAGAGATATGGCTGAAAAAAAATATTTGAAAAGAGATTGTTAAAAATTTCTTTGAATTCTTGAAGCTTCAAATTTGGCCATTTGTCTGTCTTTGATGTTTTGTGCTTGTTTTGTTGGACTGATGTTTGTTTATGTGTGCATGACATAATAATGCATGTTTAGAATAATTGTTTCTAAATCCCAGATTGATTAAAACTTGAGTTTTCAGGAGATTAGGAAGCAGCTCATTTTTGAGGTAGGTGTGTTAAAAGTTTTGCAGTTTAAGGTACACTAAGATGGGTTGGAATGAAGGAACTGTGGGTCCGCCTATAAGCTGCCCATAAGAGGTTAGTTCTGCCTGACTCTGGCTCTACCAGGTTTTGTCATGCCTTTGTTTCATGGTGACGATTCAGCACCTCCTTCCTGAGTTTTAACACTGTTTAAAGAGACAATAGAATCAAAATGCTTGTAGTGATTGTTGCCTTAACATGTTTTTTGATAATAATTAAGGATGTAGAATGACATTTAGATTTATGTGTTTTACTATAAAAGGTTAATGAAATAGTTTAAACTGATTTGAAGAATTAGTTTTGCATGAAGGATCATTGGTGATTTATTAGGTTAAAAGTTTTCCCTGGTGCCATTAAGCTAGCTGACAGTTTAAGATATGCTAAAAGTAAGGAATATTTTTGATAAAGAATCTGAGTCATGACTTCATACTAGGTGAAAATTATAAGATTACCTTTGTTGAGTTTATGAATCAAAATTACATTGGATGTCCATTAATCTAATACTCATCTTCATACAAGACAAATCAGGATGATATGTGACTTATTTCTAAGTGAGACATTGATGAACTGAACAACAACTGAAGTTTGCGTTTTATGGTGAATTACGGTTAGAAACATCTGGATTTATTTATTTATGTTGCGTTTGGTAATTTCATAGTGTCACCTTTTGTCAGAATTCATTTCTGTGGTTTTATGTAATGTGATCCTGGTGACTAGAAGTTTTTATACTTTTTGCTGGATTGTCGCATGGGGTGGACCTGCGCCAGAAGAGAGGAATGTCAGAAATGAATTACAAAAGTTTAGCACTCATGGAAAAAGAGTAGCTCATACCTCCAGTGAGGACTTAGTGACAAAGTGAAGAAACGTTGTACTTGGTTTATATAAATGGTGCATAGTTCCTTAAGATCACATTCTGAAAAACCTGTCTGAAAGTTTGGTTGATTCATTTTTGAAATTTTTACATCTCCACAGATTAGACCATTTGAAGTGTTCTTTGATATTCTGAAACTATGAAATAATGACCTGTAATCAGGCCTTCCTCAAACATCATATGTCACATTTTTTAATATTCAGAATATTAAGCTGATGATCAATGCTAGTATACTAGGTGGAGTGAGAAGATTAATTCTTTTGATTGCTGGATGTTTTGATGAAGTTCATGTAATTAAGCACCTAGGCTTGAGAATGGGACTTGAAATAAAAATTAGCCAAGGGTGTGAAGGTGCTTATTGTTTTCATTACGATTGAGACTTTTGAAGTGCTGTTTGACAGGTCTTCCTAATTTTGGGCATGGGGAATTGCTAAGATTTCTTTTTTGTCTTGTTTTTACCTTCCACATCTCTGTGTGAGAGAGGATGTTGTTTTACTGTCAAAACTGTCACTGTGCTTTTTCAAGGGGGGTTTCACAGATTGCGAAAGATGCATTGCTGGAAACAGCACTTTCAAAGTCCACTCTTGATTCCAGGAGAACACAGTTGAAGTCCAGATGCTGGGATGGCCCAATTCAGATCCTACACCGTTGTCAAGGTAGCAGAACGTGAACCTGGGTCTATGCTACACATGGAAGGTGTTCATGGGAACACCACCTGAGCAGCCTCCTGGGTCTGAACCTCCTACCTAAGGGAGTTTCCACGCAACGCCACCTCGTACCAGCTTGTAACAGGGCAGCTTGAAGTGCAGAAGCCACTCAGGAGAGGCAGCAGGATTTTTAAATTTGTTATGATTTGTTTTCTTTGGAAACAAATGTTTGCTTTCAGTACCAAAGAAAAGGACATTCACTTCAAGGTCACGATGCAGCTATATGGAATACAATCAAACTCGGAGAGATCTGTCTGATGCTGATGATTGGTTATTGCAAGTTTTTATTACTCCTGTGTTTATTGGGAAAAGATACAGCTAAGAAAAATGTGTGACTAATCTGAGTAATTATAGCCAATAAATACTCATCAGCTGATTCGAAGAGGGATTCATCACTTGATGCATCCAAAACTGTGAGGAAGATGAGGAATGACAGTTGTATGTTTGGTGTTGATTCCACGTGATTAATGATCAAAACCTATTGGTTCCTGTTCCTATTAAAACTGCTTCTATTCTAGCTACTTTTTCCAGATTGCAACATAACCAGCTGGTGGAGGTTATTTTTCCTTGGGTGAGGAATTACATTGTAAGGCAAAGCAGAAATGTTAGTAGATTTCCTAGTGAGACTCATTTAATATGTGCTGTACAGGACTCACTTTATAGATTTTGGGTAATAGGAATTAATAAAGATCTAGATATTGTATTGAGGAGGAAAACTCACTTGTTGCATGGAAAGACAGAGGGTTGTGCAAAAAAACTATATATCTGTTTCATGTGCTTAACCAAAAAGACATAAATTTGATCATGTCCTATCAGAACTCGACTCTGATACACACTTCAGGATCTTTGTGTTAAACTTTTAAATCTGACAGCCTTACCGAAGGGAAGTGAATTGTATGGCCAGGCAGGTAAATTAAACCAAGGTTCTTGTTACTTTTCCTGGTAGAGATGGTAACTCGTATCCTAAGAAACATGGTTTGGATGTGTGGGAAATAGATCATATCTGTATCTGCCTGCTAATTGGTCTGGAGAATGTTATTCAGCTACTACTTATCATTCCATCAGTCCATTATTAGAAAGGAAGACAATGTTCAAACGGCAAAAAAGAGAGAGAGCTATTGGCAATAGGATGACTTTGGATTACCTCTTAGCTGAGAGGGGTGGTGTTTGTCATTTATTTGAAGAACAGTGTTGTATTTTTTTATTCCTGATGTGTCTAATAACATGATAAGTATCCATGATAAATTGGGAGTTGCGGACGGCTCGACAGAATAAAAATTGGGGGTTTCCCTCTTGGAATTTGGTCCTGGTTCATTACTGGTGGTTGGACATCCTGGGTAATAAAGATTGGAGTCATTTTATTTTCCTTTTTGATTTTGATGTTTATTTTAAAGTGTTGTCTTTGTTTTTTTGGTTTTACTTTGATTATAATCTTGGGTGATGGTTTTGAAGAATTTTCCTTTTAGTTGTGATTATCTTGTAATCAGAAGAAAGGAGGTGTTATGGAAATTCTTCTATTTAGTGCTCCAAAGTATTTAAAAGTGTTGTGAACTTTCATTAACCTCTCTCCTCTGACCTCTGTGTTTAGTACTTATAGAGGTGTTGGTCTGTAAAACCATTACCAGAAGTTTAATGGTTAAAACACATCCTGGAGGGTTGTGTCTGAGGAAGAGCAGATGGCTGTCCTCATTAATAATTGTCTTACCTCTGTCCTGGGGAGGTTTAGGGGCCATAAAGTTAAACTCTTTGAAGCTGAGACAACACCCTCATTCTGCTATAAATACTGTCTGTAAACTGTGCTCTGGGCTCTGTTTCACTGACACGTCAGTGACAGGGTCTTCAAACGCAGAAATGCCTTTGAATAAAACTTATAAAGACAAAGTCCGGATTTTCTCTTATTGTGAGTTAATTTCTCTCCCACTTTCATAAGAAAAATTCTGTTATACAGCAGATGTTTCTTCAACCATATCCATCAACGCCATAGATGTGGAATAAGTTTTATAAAAACCAAACTGATTACTGCATAAAATATGGTGTTTAGTTATAAATTGATCTGCTATGATAACAAAGTATTTCTCTAACATTTTTGAAAACCGAGGAAGTAAAGACACTGGTCTGTAACTGGAAACATCTGTTTGTCACCATTTTTATAAAGCAGAATAACTTTGGCTACTTTCATATTTTCAGGAAATCCTCCAGTAGAAAAAAAATAAATTACAAATGTATATAAATGGCTGAATTACAACATGATTTATAGATTTCACTAATCTCATATTCATATCGATCCCTTCTTTGTACAGGCTTAGACAATATTTCTTCTTTTTCTATTTTGTAAACAAAATGCTGCTAATATTCTCCTTAATAATAGTTTATAATCAGTCTTTGTTTTAGGGAAGTGTGCTGCAAGGTTTTGGGCCCACCAGCAATGGACCATATTAACGCTGTTTTAACACAACTTGGCTTCTACCTGAACCGTTTATCATTGACGCTCACACAATGAATGACCCGAGACTTCCCCTTACATTACCAGGCGACTTTGGACTTGAAAAATTTAACATCGAAATATGTTTATTTTGTGTCACAATTGTCTTTTATCACAATTTAATCCTAATATCATGTCAATTGCTGCCGAATTCCTTCAATATTAAGATATTTTCTTTCAATTTCTGCATTTGTCACAGGCACTTTAAAGACATGGGCCGTGTCGCCTCTCCATTCTCACTTTGGACGGATCAGCCAATCTCGCTCCGTCTCACAATGGACGTCAGCCAATCAAGGGGAAGCACTACGAGCCAATTCACGTAGGAGCTCACACTGGAGCTCAGCCAATCGAGGTGAACGGGTTTTTGTTTATCTGCTAAATACTTCATAAGATTAATTCTGTCTTGTGCAGCAAGCTGTAATAATGATTTTTTTTACCAATTTTTGTGATAGCCTTTTCTGAAATATATGTATGCAGATTTCCACATCTTTTGTTGTTCTCTCCAGGAGGAGCCTGCAGCATGTGTGCTACAGTCAGATGCAGCTGGTGATGCAGGACCTGGCTGGTTGCCGAGTGAGATGAGGAAGACCATTCCTGTACAGGACCAGGGATGGATTGGAAATACCCTCTTTCATGCCGGCAACGTGCGCCCAGATTTGAAGTTGTGGTATGAGCCTCCTTTACCAGCCCTCATCTACCACCAGGTACCAACACCCGATCGTTTGTTTACCCACCGGCTTCTGGTGTGGATGCCCTATCATCAGTGGAAAGTTAGGGTGTTCTGCCAAGCTTGTGGGAAGCATCTTAGTGGGGCGAGGGCTCGAAAGGTTCTGGACATTGATAGGTATTACCTGCTGGTGACAGAGACACTCAGGTGCAGTTGCATAATAAAAGAGTTAAAAAGCAGGAGACTGTTTAAGTGCTACAAGGATTAAACCTTCCCAGCCGTTTTCTGTAGCCACTGTAGCCTGCGGGGCCAATGCATACATACTCCCTGCCACCAAACACTGTGGGACAGGCAAAATAAAAAAAAATAAAAACTGCCTTCCACTGAAATTAGAAAACCAACTGCCCAGCAGCAGCTTTTCCCTGCTCCACCTAAAAGTTCTCAGCCAGTGATGATGGCTCCAGTGGCCTCTCAGGTGCCTGTTCTCCTCAACAGTGCCAATTTTTCTGGATCTGCTACTCTGGCTCCTGCTCTGGGTCCATTACATCCTCCTGCTCTGGCTCCCACTAAAGCATCCCGAAAACTGACCCAAAAGGTTTTGCACAACACATGCAAAACATGTGGGCAGTTTAGAATTGCTGAGACAGGACACAGCCAGTAGAGAGGACATATTTAGTGTCCCTCCAATGAAAACATGACAACAGAGCTGTGGCTAGAACAAATTAAAAAGCAAAAATAAATGTCAATCTGTTTCTCTTTGTCTTGTTTTAAAAAAGAAAGCTTTTACAAACTGTTTTATCATGTACAGTTACTCCTGTTTCCTGGTTCTCACTGTTTTTTAAATTGTTGAATAATAAATATTTGGTTCTTAAAAACATATTCGGTTTCTTGTCTTTTACTATGAATAAATGTTTGGATACAACAAGAACAATTATTAATACAGAATGTACTTTAGGAAATACACCTTTCCAGAAAATACTATACTTTGAGCTGCTAACTTGCAGCAAATAATGAATAAAAGAACTAGATTTGATTAATGATATTAAAGTATACTTGAATGTGTATAATGTACTAAGGATCAAAACTATCAAAACTAAGAACACTTCTATTTTCAGTTAAGTTCACAGCTAAACAGCCAAGTAGCTGCTGACATTTTTATTTGCACAAAATACTGCATTGAATAATGCTTTACATTTTTTAAATGGACAAGTTATTTACATTTAACACTTAAAAACTGTAATAAATATTTTCTTTAAACAACATGCCGACAGGTGGAATCGAACTCGCAGAATCCCCTCTTTTCTTCTCTTTTCTTCCCCCCTTCGCGCAGACTTTTGTCTCCCAGCTTCAATGAAATCGCTGAGAATCAATAGATAAAAATGATTTAAAAAGGATAAAAATGGCATCTAAGCGGACTTCGCCGAAGTATATTACCCACAATTCACTGAGCAAAAACCAATCACAACCATCAATGTAATCAACCATCAAATCAGAATAAGAACTGCGTAAACTTTAGACAGCAACCCGACAAACATATTTTTTTTACTGGTTTTCCATTGTGAGATACCAGTGGCTTCAGAGTGAGTCTGGGCAGTCAGTAGGCCTTAACACTGAAGTTATCTTTCGAACAAACACTGGTGCGGCGAGAGTCTGGTGTAGAAGCCTCCGACATCGCCGCCATTTTTGTGGAGTCAAGTCGGAGAGCCAAAATGCCTCATATGTGTGCAGCACGGAATTGTTCGAATCATTTAGGTGTCCAAACCAGATCATGGATAGCTGCGTTTTTTTGTGAGAGTTCTCATAGAAATTCTGACTTTATTCTTTGTTGACGTAGGAAAACTTTACTGGCCGTCCGTTAACTCCTACATTACTCCTCACCTCTCATCGACTCTTTTTATTTGGCACCCCAAAGGACAATCCTAAATCAGAGATCAGTTGTACGTTTCAACAAGTTTATTAAAACCAGTCTGAATTCAGAGAGGGAGACGTCACACTTACACGGGTACCTGGAAACGTCTGTATGTCGTCTCACTGGGGGCTGTGTTACATTACATTTTATACCCCACGCTGCTATGCAGTACACATACACAATCATTCTGTCTGTGGATGTCTCCCCAGCAACAGTATCAAAGAAACAGAGATACATTTCATCATTTAATTAAGAATTGTTTCCCACACGTCTTCAGGAATCTTCAGGGAGAGGAGTAGCATGCCCCCCTGATACACTGCCGGCTTCTCACGATACAGACAGAAAACACCTGCAAGCTTTAACCTTGAATAATAAACACTTATTGTGTAAAAACTGGACTCTATAATACTAGAGGCTACTGTTAAGGTTTTTTCTAACTATCAAAAACATAACTAAAAACTCCTAATAAAATCAATCTATAAACAGCAAAGTCCCAAGTATATCTTAGTCTTAGCTACTAATAATAAGGCATTTATATTTCTGCATCTTGTAATTAAAAAAAAAAAAAAAATATATATATATATATATATATATATATATATATATATATATATATATATATATAGTATATATATATATCTTAGCCTGGCCCTGATTCTCCGTCGTACCTACGAACATAAGTGTGTGTGTGAATAAATAAGGTGAGGCATTAACGTAAATCTCTGGAAAAATGTGCTTTATGAAATAAAGTCCCTTATTTGTATTACATCACACATGTACACATCGCAGCCTTGCCTCCAGCAATATGGCGGACACACGGTTACGTCTCAGCAGCGGGCCAACCCCGTCGTACGTATTGACGTCTATGGGACAGGGTTGTAATTATGCCGAATCCCGATCCATACTCCATTCCAGATAGTGGCGGTAGTGCACTGAAAGGTATCCTGGCGACCGCAATTAAACAATCATAAGAAGAAGGAGAAGAACTAACGCAGGAAGTCGTCTCCTGTTGGATGCTCGGAGCTACGTGTTGCCATGTTAGCACGCTGTTAGCTGCGTCTGTCCGGCCTGGGAGCTCTGAGCCCCGGGGAAGCTAACTGATCCCAGTCCGGTCCAAGTGCTCTGAGTCCCGGGAGGCTTCCTGGATTCTGTCCGGCCTAAGAGCACTGAGCTGCGGGAATTCGAAATAAAGTCTTTCAGACCTGATAGTCCTGAACCTCGGAAAAGCTAACTGAATCTGTCCGTTATGAGAGGTATGGGTCCCATGAGGCTGCCTTAACTCTCTGTTCGGCCTGAGAGTTTCGATCTCCGGGAGGCTACCTGAAGTCCGACCGGAGTGCTCCGAGCCCCCCAGAAGTTAACCGATCCTTGTCCGGTCAGGGAGCTGCGAGAGTTTCGAGAGGCTACCTGCTCCAACCGCCGCTTCAGGAATTTTGGACTACGGGGTGGAGGGAGGCTGAACGCCGTGATGGCGACCAGAACGGGGTCAGGAAGTGCAGGTAACGGGTTAGGCAATCTCCCGGTGAGCACCGCGGAACCCGAACCGAGCGTAGGGCGTAACACGGACGGAGACCAGTACGGGGAACAGGAGTACAGTACCGAGGTGGTCTACAGCGGCTCGGATCAGGACTCTGACTCTGGGGACGATGAGGACGCTGTGGGTTCCGGTGGGGACAGGAGGGGCGTGAAGCGGGAGAGGAGTGAGGACGGCCGGTCTGCCAAGTCCTCGGGCAGCCTGAACCGGGCTTACAGTGGGGGAAGTCCCGCAGTTTCTGGAGCCAAACCCGGGAAGAAGACCCGAGGCAGGGTCAAGATTAAGATGGAGTTCATCGACAACAAACTAAGGAGGTACACGACCTTCAGCAAAAGGAAGACCGGGATCATGAAGAAGGTGAGTGTGGAAGAAACCCACCAAACTGGTAAACCCAAAGGGTTCACTTTCCCAGAACAGTCCTGGATCAGTGAGATCCACTGTGTGACAGAATCCTGAACTCAATCGACCACAATGTTCCCTGTCCAACCCAGAGACACCTGAACAGAACCATACAGGCAGGGAAGGCCCAAACTTAGACGCAGACATGTAGAGGACACCTGGACAGAGATGTCAACGGGTATGAAGCATCTGTGTGGAGGTTCTCGGTTCTGGTTGGCTTCAGTTGTAAATTAATTAGAAAACAATGGTAATACATCTGATCAGAACCGGGTCAGAGCAGAACAGTCTGAATGTAAGCAGCAAGTAAATCCCCTCTGAAGAGGTTCTTCTGCGGTTCTGGTCTCAGCAGTTTTTTTCAGTTAAAATTCCTGCAGGTGTTTCCATGGATGGGCTTGTCTAAACCCCGCCTCCTGTCCCGCAGGCCTATGAGCTGTCCACGCTCACAGGAACGCAGGTGCTGCTGTTGGTCGCCAGTGAGACGGGCCACGTTTACACATTCGCCACCAGGAAGCTGCAGCCCATGATCACCTCGGAGACGGGAAAGGCTCTGATCCAGACCTGCCTGAACTCTCCGGACTCCCCGCCACGCTCCGACCCGTCCACCGACCAAAGGATGAGCGCCACAGGCTTTGAGGAGACTGACCTCACCTATCAGGTGGCAGAGATAGACAGCAGCCCGGAAAGTTCAAAGGTACTGGTGGAGAGACGGGGACGTTCTGGTTTCAGTCGGTCCTATTCATGTTGTCTCCTCTCTGTCTCAACAGGACCTGGCCAAACCGATCTTTAGCCTGCCTGTCTCCATGCAGCCTCAGCCAGCCTCCTCCTCTTCTGTACCCCTGCAGGTGCAGACCAGCGCCGCCTCCTGGCAGCCACCTACCTCTTCCAGCAATGGGACGGTGCTGAAGACATCAGCAGGTGTGGTTCTTCCTGGAGGAATCACCCTGATGTCAGGTAGGTGAGCAGGTTTCTCTCCATAGTGAGTGGGAGCTTAGGAGCAGCTCAGGTCGCCGGCAGCTCCCTCTGACCAATAAGGAGCAGTCGGAGAGAACCTGGCTGCTGAGGCATCAGAGTGGATGTGATGCGGGACCTGGACTGGCTACACCTGTCAGTGTTCCAGCTTCTGCTCTGTTAGAAGGATCAGATCCAGTCTGCACAGCAGCATTATTCTTCTGTTTTCTGCTGCTCACATATTAACCAATCTCCGGCTCTGCCCCCTTCCTTCACCTGTCCACAGGTGCCCAGCTGCCCCCTGGCACACACACTATCCCGCTCAGCCAGCTGCAGGGCCAACCTGTGACCATCCAGGGCCCCACGGCGGCCCCCACAGCCACGCTTCAGACTCCATCCACACAAACAACCACGCTGCTCCGCCTTCCTGCCACCGTGTCACTGACAGGTCAGCACAAGCCCCGCCCCCATGGAAGTAAATTTGTCTCAATATTATTCAATCAAAAAAACTAATCTCAATCAAAAAATATTAAGTTGTGATCAAAACTTTCAGAGTTGTATACATTTTTTTTTAATGGAATATTTTATTTTGGGGAGAAACAAAATGTGTTTGAAAAAACTTTCTTTGATTAAAATGACTCATTTTTTTTCACGAAGAGAAAAAAGTTATTTATCAACTTTTATTTGCGCATGTCAACAATCTATTGGTGTGTTACGACTCTCGCTCTTTTGGGTTTGACGCTCTCTGATTGTTTTGTTGACTCAAATCTCGCATTTTGAGGCGCTGTGGACACATGACACCTGGGGGGCGGGGCCTAAAGACGACGACATAAAGACGTTTCCATTGGTTAGCGCTGACTAAAGCGGCCGCTCGATAGCTAGGCAGGCCTTGTTTTGCCGAGCGGACGAACTGCGTTTAAGGTGAGCCGACAGTCAGAAATACGCGGTCCGCCAGCCGACGACCAGCTCTCTCTAGCGAATTAGCGTCGTGCATACAAGGTGCATTACGGTGATGGAGCAGAAAGGGACCCGATCCCTGGCAACGGTTGAGAAACAAGAGGAAAACAGTGAAAGTAACATACAGAACATTTATATTAATGGACTTTTTTATACTATCACTTTCACATTCATGTTTTATGTACAAATAATAATATTTATATTTTACTGTACAGTTTTTGGAGAAATATCTGTCAAAGTACCTTAAAATGCTTAACCATTATATGCATTTGTCCCACTTTCAGGAATTTGTTTCTCCAAAACCATGAGAGGCGACAACACAATCTTTTCAGCTTATATTAGAGGGTCATCTACGCTATAACCAGAATTATATTTCATAATTTTACTGTAAAGGTTTGGAGAAATCCATCCATAAGCATCTAGCATGTATTTCTGACTTACATTCATTAGATTTGGGGAGTATACAGGACCTTCTGAAAGACGGGCCTACTTGGTACTGATTAGCAAACGGCCTTCAGAGGAAACTGTTTGAGACCCGACCCATCTGCTGACAGGTATATCTGCTGTTCACCAAAGATCTCCATGGTGTCAGCTGGTTTCTAACAGCTCAGCTGCATTGTTGTGATTATTGGATCACAGTTTGTTGGGTTCTGGCCTTCATGCTGGACATTCTGAACTTATTAAATCTTGTGATTCCTATCACCTAGACCCAGGGCTGGACTGGCCATTGGGAGCACCGGGAAATTTCACAGGGCCTGGTCCACTCTGCTGTCGCTGAGAAGAAGAACCAAAGGCTTGGTTCGGGTCGCGCTTTTTTTTTTTTTTTTTTAATGAAGAATCCATGTAGCTGGCTCTGGTATCTGCCTGAAGGTCCCTTCTCCTTTCTTCTTCTGAAGCGGTCTGTCACAGCAGGCAAAGACAGCCAGAGAGGAGCAGAGAGGCTAAAGCAGAAGGAAGCTCTGCAGCAAAGTGTGTAAATTAATATTTGTTCATAAGGGAGCAGCTGAGACATAAACACCAGTGATGAAGAGGGAAATCGCTAGCATAGCCTATTTTAGCATAATGCTAAAATGTACAGGAATTCAGATTCATAAAAAACAGTGATAAATTACTGTATGAATATTCCTTGTTTT
This sequence comes from Crenichthys baileyi, assembly GCA_036173005.1. Lineage (NCBI taxonomy): Eukaryota > Metazoa > Chordata > Actinopteri > Cyprinodontiformes > Goodeidae > Crenichthys > Crenichthys baileyi. Next base: position 5,652 of record JAHHUM010003112.1, on the reverse strand, counting down.
ATATTATTCAGCCTTAACCAGGTAAAATTTTTGGTTTTAGTATTTTAAAGACTGTACTTATTTTTTCAAAAAAAGTTTTGTACGTTAAATTTCATGTTATTTAAATCTCGCTTACATTCAAGTCAAACTGTCCTTCTACTCTATAGAACTTTATTGGCTTTTAAAAAGAACCGGTTTTGTGTTCTTCTGATGCTGCTTCTGCAGCAGCTCTGACTCCATGCATAGCAGTGTGTAATCACGTGATGTCTGGTCCAGTCATATAGAGTATATAAATGCACATTTATCTTAGTTCTAAAACAGTGTGCTCAGCTTTAGTTTATTAGTGGATTTACTGCAATCCCTCCTCCTGAACAGCAGGGGGCAACACTGAGAAGAAACCAATCTTGGAACAGGAAAAAAAAGACGACATTTCTTTCCTGATGTTTGAAACCACCATGTGAAACGGTGTAGATTCCTGAACTCTGACCCGTTGGCTCTGGTCCATGTGGGCTCAGGTGTGGTTCTGTCTTTTTTGTCAGGAACTGGAGTCTCTCAGCAGCTGCAGACCATCCAGGTTCAGCCCAGCAGTCAGCAGACGTCCAATCAGAGCGGCTCGGGGGCACACAGTCCCGCTTCTTCCTCTACAGGTAAGCCCCACCCCCCACAGCTGGATGCTCAGAAAGAGAAAGGCTTTTATTGTGGCAGGGCTGTGATCCACGTCCTGTGTCTGTCTCCGCAGCCAGTTTGCCTGTCACCATCGTATCCTCCTCCTCCTCCTCCTCTTCCTCCGTGGCAGGTCATATGATGTACCCCAGTGGTCACACAGTGATGTATGCCACGCCCACACCCTCTCTGGCTGACCGCAGCCTGGCCGTCCTCAACACCTTCCCTCCCGGCCACACACAGTCACATGACCCAGGTATGATCATTTTACACTCGAGTCGGGTCAGAAATAGAACACGCCTTTGATTGATTGGTTCGATTGTTTTTGTGTAACAGGTGCGGTCCAGCAGGTCTTCCTCACATCACTTCCTCCGGTTGCTGCTCAGATTCCAGTTTCTGCCGTCCAATTGCAGCCGGTAGCACAAAACCACCGTCTCACACACACACACACACACACACACACACACACACACACACGCTGCCCTCTGAGAGTGTGAACCCGTCTCCACCGTTAAACTGAAGCAAACACTAACAGCTGTTTGTTTGTTTAGATGGTGATCAGCCAGCCCAGCAGCAGCAGCAGTCTCGCAGAGCTGCAGGTCGTCAGTCTGGACGTCCACCAATCCAAAGATAACTGACGGTCATGTGACCCCTGCATAGAGCCGTCACTGTTCTGGTGAGATCACCTGGTACATGTTAACATGTCACATGATGCTCAGACAAGCTTAAGGAGAAGGAATCCTTTCGATCAGACCAATAAACATATGAAGTACACAGGACGCTTTCAAAATAAAAGCCTTGGCAGCAGTAGCTGGCTGTGATGATCCATCTGAAAAAATAATGTCATCACGATTTCTAGCCACACTGTTATTTGACGGATAACACACCTGTCCAAAGAAACACACCTGGAACCAACTGAAAACCACTTCAGATTGGAACTGGTTGAGTGATTGGGAGCCTGAACTGATTGGTGCATTCAGGGACCTTCAGCAGCTGGACTCACCTCTGGTACCTGCTGCAGCCCTGGCCCAGGATCAGTTTCTGCTCCAGGATCAGTTTCTGACCCGGTGTTGGCTCCTGAGGATTTGACAGCTGAGTGTGGAAGAGCAGCTAGCTTCCTGTTTGGTCAGGTGGCTCAGGATGCAGCAGAATGGATCAATAATCAGTGGATGGTTCTGATGATGAACATGGGTCTGTGTTCCCAGCTGACTGATTCCTCACAGGTTTGGACCCATGCAACTGATCAGGTTTATATGAAGACTGTTGATGTGTTTATACTGAAAGGAATAAAGTTTTTATCCAGCCTGGAATGTTCTTGATGTTCTTCATCTTGTTTATTTTCCTGAGCTCTGAAGTATTGCAACTAGGGTTGCCAGACAAATATATTTTTGATGCACTAGGATGTATGATTCCATCAACAAATGTCCAAACGTGATTAGCTTAATTTTCATTTATGACTTAATGTGGATGAAGATGGAAGGCAGAACTGAAACGTGTAAGTGTGGCACCTGAAACAGTTTATGGTGATCCTGTGCCAAAAAGAAACTGCTGCTTCTGACTACGCCCTGACCCCACCCTCACTACCACAGCTCACACCACCATGACCAGAAATTACCCGTTTATAGCGAGGACTCCCCCAATAGTTCCAGGGACCCCCTGTATCGACTAGGATCTCAGGAATCGGTGGATTCCCCCCGAATCACAGGCAGTCCCCAACAAAGACCCAGAGCAGGCCCCAGGCTGCACAAGGTCCAATTCCTAAACCTGTCTAAACCAGGCTGGAGCAGCAGGCTGGCCCAAAGTGCCCATTGGTCTACGGTTCACACCTATGCCAGAAGGCGTGGCACCTCAACCCCCCTGATATTGGACCCACTTCCACTAAGGGCAGAACCCGCATGGCCAAAGACAATGCTGCCCCTGGTGTATTTGGCCCGACCCCAAAGTAGCAAGGCCAATGCCCCCCTAACCACCCAGCTTATGGTAGGTCTTCGCATACTTGGAGCCAGAAGCCACAGACAGGTGCACAAGACCAGAGAGCATGTCTCCAGGTAAATCTCCCATGCAGTTTGGCATGGGAGAAACCCGTTTGGAGCATCTTTTCTCCTGTGTAGTGCGTTCTATGAAGGTTTTGATATTGGATCAGCTACAAGTTGGCATTTTGAGTCATTTATGTAAATTTATTCCAATAGTTAATATCTAGTAGCGGCAGATAAGTCAACGTCCCATTTACTGATAGGAGCAGAGATTGTTTAATCTACTGTTGAACGTCTGTAGGTTTTGGAGACTAACTTTGGGGATTGAAGATTAAAGAAGCTAGTTGTTACTAGAAGAAGTTCTGTGTTAATTTGTTTTATCTTCAACTTGGACTTGAGAGATTTTAGTTGGTGATGTTCAAAATGATTCTTCTATAATATTAAAGGGTAGTACGAAGTATTTCCCCTTTGTGTTGGACCGTAAAGTTTTGTCTCAAGATCTTCTAAAGAAGCAAAGATCTCAGGAATATTATAAACAAGAATAAAGAAATCCGGAGAGGATTTCATCACAAAGTAAAAGGAAAATCATCCAAGCTGTTTCCAGTCTATGATGAGACACACAAACAAGGGAAGAAACCTTCATGGGAGCCAGAGGGCTTCATGATCAAACCTCTTTAACACCCCTTCAATATAGTCTCATGTTATTTCAGTTAATAATAATGTTGCATTATTATTTTCAGGTTTGAGAACAAACCTACATGTTTGCACTGAAGTGTGGTGATTTAAACCTTCAATTATATTGTTTCGTTGTCCAATTTGTCTTCATGGTTTTATTGATGGGATGGGATCTGAAAGAGAAACGCTGGTCAGATTTGATGTTTTTACAGGAAGCACATGCAGTGGCTTCAAATTGAAATTTGTGGAAACAAGGAACGATATTTGGATGACCCGTGGTAAGGAGTGTTTCATTTTGGGAAAAGTAATGCTTAATATTGCTGACAGCTGTTGAATATTAATCATTTTAGCTATGGAATTTATGGCTAAGGCTTTCATGTTGGGGAACAACAATAACCTGAGAAATACAGAAACTCATAAATGCTAAACTAATTTTAGGAGAGGATTGAAACTACTGATGGTCCCAATAAAGGCACAGAGGATTCAAAATGCAAAAACCCCAGAAAACATACAAAATGTAACTCAGAGGTATAGGCTAGATAAAACATGGAGGAAATAATTTCTGTTTCTGGAAGTGACTGATGCCAATATAATATAATTAGCACGCACTTGACGCGTACAAAAATGAGCGTTGCGTAAAGGTGTGCGGAAATCCACTCAGATCTTCAATCGACAATAATAAACCACAGAGAACTGAACCTCCCCTAAACCCACTGAAATATGACTCCATCCAGTTTAATTCGTGGAGCATCAAACCAGATGTCCCATCTTGAGCTTTTATGGTTTAAACCAGAGCGATGAAACTGAATCACATTCAGCCTCAATAACGTAACAAACATCAGAAAATTATGGAAACAACCTCAGTTGAATGGAAACTGTGAAACATCCTCTGTTTCTGTCACCTGTAGATGGAAATGCTCATCAGTCTGAGCGCTGAGGAGCAGAAAATGCATGAGAATCATCTGAGGGACACTAATTCTCACTGAGAAGAAAACGGTGTCGGATCAGCAGATTAACTCCTAACAAGTCAGGTTTGATGACTCCTAAGGTGGGGGAAGCTGGAGACAATCACACATGTCCATAAATAGCTGCTAAAGTTGCCCCCTAACTGTGGAACGATGGCAGCTTTGGTTCAGCTGGAGGACAATCACCAATGGAAGAAGTCAGAGATCCTCCTGACCTGCTGGTACCAGATGATGCATGGCTCATCAGCTGGTTCAGATTGTCCAGGACAATCATCTTGGAGCTCTGCATGGAGCTGGCCTCAGTGGGGCCAGAGGGAAACCAGGGAGGAACCGTGGGGGCTCCGGTACCAGTTCCAGTTCTCACTACCCTGCAAATCCTTTCAACCGGAGCTTCTCAGAAGGAGCTGACTGACAGGTCGGGTATTTATCATCCCTGAACCGGGCCATGGCAGCCATATGGGTCGGCCTCATCCCCGATGTTGCTCAGATATAGAAAGTTCACCCTAAACTGTGGCCTCTCATTGCAGCGAGGAGATGATTTCTTGAATGTCATCAGAGCTACAAAACTGGACCCATTCTGCTAAAGGGCCCCATCTGGTGGGGCAGTGTGCTTTAGTGAATAGAAAGTATTTAATGTTTCAACCTCATTAGTGATGCGCGGGGGTGTTTTCCCAATCAATGATGGCCCCCTCAGCCAGATTCCTTTTTATTATAATAATTATTATAAATTTAAACTAATAATAAAGTCCTTAACAGAAAACTTTTTATCCAATTGAAAAAATTCTAACTCTGATGCACTGTTCAAGATTAAAATTAATTTTGGGAAAATATTCCTGACTTTTTTTGAAAATCCTTGAAAGACTGTTTTTGGGGAATTGGAGCTATATAAATAAATTGAAATGAATTGAATAGTCGTGTTGGGAACAAACCTTCATCAGGCATGGACAGACAAATACCAAGAAAAGCATAACCTACTTGGCATATGAATAATGTTGATTAATGTCCTTTAATGTGATTTTAGCATCAACACTCTTCCTCTTTAGTTTCAGTCTCATTTCCACTAACAGGTTCTATCAAACAGAACTTTTCTCCATGGTAATCTTTTATTTGAAAAAAAGGAAAATGATAAATGTTGTTGGAGATCTTGGTTAAATCTGATTTTATCAATGTACATACTGTACCTCGGAGATCTGATTGGCTCATATGTTCCTAACAAAAAAGACATCTGTCTCAGACTGCAGGTTCATTCCTAGAGGTTCTAAAGGTAGAATGTGTTCAGGAATATTTTAGTGCCTTGTTTTAAAAAGTGTACCGGAGTCAAATTCCTTGTTTGTATGTACAAAAATTTGGGAAAAGCTGTTTGTTCGATTTTGTTCTGATTTATGACCTGTACTTTT